>JAXGGA010010031.1:0-48815 GCA_038373865.1 Uloborus plumipes | reverse complement strand
TAAAGAATTTCTTCTTTTACATTTAACAAAACATTCTGTGAGTATGAATGAACTTGAAATGAAAACAAATCACATCAGCTTCACAAGATTTTACAGCAAACACTAGCTCAACAACCTACTTCTTTCAGAATTTGAAAGACAACTAAGATACATATGTGAGAGCAAGCCAGAACAAGGATGACCACATGGTATGAACAAACCTGGACAAGTTGAGAAATGCTCAGTCCTGTTGTAGGTAGCAATCAGATGCTTAAAAATCAGACAAGTTTAGTGGTATTCTATATTCCCAGGCGTTAAAAATATTAAATTATCTAATTAAACTTTAAATTTTAAATATGTTTCTTCATTGCTCTTCTTAGTCTTTTTTTAGCATTTAAGGCAAAGAATAAGGTATATAATTACATTTAAATAAAGAAAAAGATTTTAAAAAATGAAAATAATCGTGTTGTTTTTGTGCAATTTTTTGAAAGTTCAGTCCCTTATATCTGCCAAACGCCTTTGAATAACACAGCAACTTTTGTTTTGTTAGAAAGCTGGTAAAAAGTACTTAAAATACCATATATAAAAATTTTTTTATCTTGCCCTCCACATGCATTTTTTTAGCGTTGAAAATGGGATTTTTTAAAAAATTTACAACTTTGGGGGGGGGGGGGGCATATCTCATAAAGGGGGTGGAGTAACAAGCCAATTTTTTTTATACAGTAAGTAACCATGACTATGAATATATGATGAAAAAATCGGCTTGTTACTTTGATTCCTTCATGGGTTTTTTAATGTTCGAAAGTAGTAAAAAATATCATTTTTGTCGTGAACTTTGACCTTGAAAAAATACATATTTTTGTAAAATCTGAAATTTATTGATAGCATATATCAAAAGATCTTTTTCTTAGCTTTCCAATGAGCTATGTTTGAGCTCAAAATCTTTGGTAGAAAAAAAGTTATAGTTCATAAGACAAAGCATCAAAACGCCCGATTTTCGCTGTTGCCAACAACAAAAATGGCCTATATATCAAAGGGTAAATTTTTTAAAAATAAAATGACCACCATTTTGAGCTCTGGGAAGTAAAAGGAATACACATGCAAATTTTTATCAAAATCAAAAATGGTGATGCAACAACTTTTTTGAAAATTTGTTGATTTAAAATGGAATGACCCAAACCATACTTAAATCAGATTATGATTTTTAAAAGTATTTCCTCCATAATTTAAGTAAGAAATGAAGGACATATAGGAGGAAATTTTCAAAAATACAGGGTCCCGTATCTAAACTCGGATTTGCTCCTCTCTTGGTCTTAACCATAAGAGCAGAGAGCTCATCATGACCCCATCCAAACGATTAAACTACGTGTTGTGGTATGTAAGGGGAAGTGATAAGTATCACAGGTACTGCACCGAAATCACAAACACCTGGACGACCTCAGATCGTTACAACGCTGGAAAATGTGGCACACGTGAGAATTTTCATAATTATTTTCAAATTGAATTCGCAGTTCTCTTACAGCTTTCACGTTGTTTGCTGATCTTCTTGCACTGAAGAAGGGGCTCCATTGTAGCCTTGAAATAGATATTTGCTGTACTTTCTGCCGTATTTGTGCTTTATTTACGTTAATTTTTAACTTCAAGTATAGTTCAGCACAAAACAGGCCCGTCATTTAGGGGGGGGGGAGGACAGGTGGGGTCAATTACCCCCCTCCCTGACTTTGGGAAATTAATCTGTTGGCAAATAAGTGGGCGTAGTTTTTGCCACTTTTTGGTAAATTTTACATTGTGTATGCACCTTTTGCCCCTTCCCTGGAAAAATTCGAAATGACGTTCCTGGCACAAAGCTTATTTGATCATTTTTCATTAAAATTTAAATATCTTCAAATTGCTTTTCAGTTTCTCAGCAATTTCCCGCGAAACATCAAATGATATTGATGTAATAAAAGGGTGTGCCCCTTTTGAACCCTTCTGTATTTGTACAATACTTATCATTCTACTGTAGCCGTTTCGGACACAATTGTATCGATTTAAAATCAAGAAAATAAGGGCAGTTTTCTCCATAGCTATCTCGTTGCTGAATGAAACTGAGTGAGATATCCCGCCGCACAATTATTGGCTTCACCTGAGGATCGATTTCTCTTCGTGAATTGGGGCTGGTGTGGGCGATCGGGCGTGTCCAGCTGATGCATCGCCCCCGGAGCCTGGAACTGTCGATCTTTGTCACGACGCGACGAAACAACCGAACGTGTCCATTTCCGGGTGATGGCGTGAAGTGACCATAGTGTCGTGGAAAGGCTTTCCCCCGCACAGCACGGAAAGGTGAGGTACAATACCTCCTCAGGCAGCCCTCCAGTTTCTACATTGAGCTCTAATACTAAGAGAGTGAAATCGCACAGTAAGGAATGAATGTTGTTTTTACAGTATAATACAGCTAATTTTATAGTAATGAACTGTAAAAATTGCTAATTTTACAGTAATAAACTGTAAAATTTCTAATCTTACAGCAATAAACTGAAATTGTTAGATTTGCAGTTCATTACCGTGCATTTTACTAGTTTTAAACTGGAACCCATGCTGCCAGTATTATACTGTTGTTTTTACTGTATAATACAGCAAAATTTTATGGCAATAAACTCTAAAAAAGCTTACTTTACAGTAAGCAACCGTCAAATTGCTAGTTTTTCAGTTTATACTGTGGATTTTACAGTTTTAAATTGGAACCTCAGCTACCAGAAAAGTAATTAGTTCAATTTTTTGCAGTGCGTTTTCTGTTCAAGCGAGTACGGCAAAAGGATCGCCCTTTTCGCATTTGAACACAATTTTAAATTTGTATTTATTTATTTATTTATTTATTTATTTATTGAAAACTGGGTGCAGTAAATCCTCGATTACAGTGACTTCCTTCAATACTGAGAGAAAAACGGAAGCTATATTAAGCTTTGCTACGTAATTTATGTTCTTTTCACTCATGACTGAGGTATACGAAGAATCTAAGCTCCATGCTATTGTGCAACACCATACTCGCTTCCGTTAATATATTTGGCAACATCTGACTTCTAAAATCATACAAAAGAGAAAAGTGATTTCATTTTATCCTCTAGCGATCTCCGGGATGAATTATTTTTAGGATGCCTTTTCTGCGGAAGAGGGAGGAGGGAGGAGGGCTGTGCGGGGGAGGATCGAATCTCGCGTGCAAGAGCGAAAGTAATAAAGTAACAGAAATGAGGGAGGATTTCCCGCGGTTTATTATTTCGGGTCACTAACCGCCTTTCAGGTTCGGAATCGAAGCGTGGTCGTGTCCAGAGGCTCGGACTGTCCGAAAAAGAATGGATTTGTTATAGAACATCCGACGGTGTTTATCCCATTGTCGGAACGAGGGTGTTATGAGCTGTCATTTGGAGGGAAGGAGGAAGGTGTTGGGTTTAAATCTGTGTTTAATCGTGGATTAGTGGAGTTGGATGATGGTTTTTCTCCTGGGCTCGGCCTATTTTCACCCAATAGATGTTGTGGAAAAATGCATACAAAAAATCAAAAAGGGAAATATGGGAATGAGGTATCCTCGCCGAAGCTATTAGAGGGGGGGGGGGGTACAGACAGACACACACACAGACTTAAGATGTATTAAGCCACTTTTAATGCTTTCTTCGTCTTTTTCTTTCTTTCTTTTTGTTTTTTTGCTTTAACGGGGATGTAGGTAAAAAAAGATAAGTAGAATAGAAAAAACTAGATTAAAATATATAGCACGAAAAATAGAAAAAATTAGTTAAACTATTTCAGAATTAAAACCATTTTAAGCGAGATTAAAATATTTGACATTGAAAACAAAATGTGCATCTGAGTAAGTGTCATAACTTTAACTTTCGCAAATCTTTATGTGTGTGTGTAGCGTACATGCCCAGATCTAGAGAATAAGTCATGGGAGGTTCCCCTCCCCCCCTCTTATTATCGACGAAAGCTAGCCTAAATCTAATATTTAAAAACTTATATTTCGAAAATATTGTCCCAGATTCTCTATTTTTACAGAACATTACACAACTTCTCTTCAGAATGTTCAGAGCCCATAAAAGGGGAAATAAAAACATTTTTGAAAAAAAAAATTAAACCGATTTCAGAACTTCACTCGGCAAGTACTCTAAAAGTTACAAAATAATTTTATTCTTTGAACACCATCGTCACTACATTTAAACATCAGTTTTAAAGTCGGCGCCAAAAACATTAAATAGAATCATTCGAAACTATAA
Source organism: Uloborus plumipes (assembly GCA_038373865.1). NCBI lineage: Eukaryota > Metazoa > Arthropoda > Arachnida > Araneae > Uloboridae > Uloborus > Uloborus plumipes. The sequence continues at coordinate 44,592 of JAXGGA010010031.1, read as the reverse complement.
TTCAACTATAAATATAAATTTCAATAAATCCAGGTTCTTTAATCGCATTTGCATACACTACATTGACAACCACATATTTATGTAATGGTACAAATATTCAGCTCTTAATTTTCAATGGTTTCTCTAAAAAAATGAAAACCGACTGAAAATTACGAATTTTGCTTTAAAATGCATTTTAAAAAAGAATGCAAACATTATACGTGTTCAATGAAAAAAAAACTTTGTTAGTGTTTGAAAAAAAAAAAAAAAACTAGAGATTACACCGAATTCGACACCAGTGTATTCGTACGACGACTGTTTTTTTTTTTTGGTTATTTTTTTCTACCATTTATTAGTTTTGGCAATTTTTGATTGATTTAAATTTTGTGCCCTGAAAGTTGTGGTTGACCCACTTAACTTCGTTTCACGTAATGTATTTTCTGTGAACAATTTCACCCGATAATACCTAATAAACTGCATGACTGCTCATGTTATGAAATTATGCTACTCATATTACTGGGCACATAAGCTACTGTAAAATGTTTTGGAAGAAGGGACATCGAACACGTAGAATGAAAGGAGCACGTCTTCAATTAGATGATCATGATGGGAGTGCCCCTTTCATTCTGCATATGTGATATGTGTAAATAAATTAAACCCATTAATGCTTGACATTTTTTTTCTAAAGATATTTTGTATACTGGTTACAAACAGTATTTAATTGACAGGAAAAATAATTAAAAAATATTATGTATTTTTTTTTTATTAAGGAAAGAAAAATAGTCCCTTAAAAATTATGATAGACCCCAGAGGGTACATACTTATTTTACTAAAAAAATTTTCTGCCTACGATATAATATTTAGAAAGACATTTCATAAGAATTAACACAAACTGGGAAGCTGGGAATAACTTTGAAAACAGCTTTTTTTCTTGAGATTGTGAACAATGTAATTTTTGATAAAGACCATATTAAAACTGCTACAGAACACACTTTACAATGGTTATGTGTTGCACTCTGTGAATAACGAATCGAAACAATACCAAGGTACTCATTGAACACTATTATTTGGTTGAAATATTCATTTTGGGGAAATTCAAACCCTTTTCTGGACCGTCCCTAAAAAGGGACGCTAGGCATTAATGGGTTAATAAAACAAAAATCTTGCCCCTCACCTCTTTAAAAGTCTTGCGAAGGCTTGTATGCGTTTACAACAACAACAAAAAATTATGTAACTGGTGTCATTGCCATAGCCAGAATTTATCTTTTAGCAAGGGGGCTTCTCATAACAGTCCGTATATACTACCGTATAAAGATTGGCGATATCTAGTAAAAACGAAGTCTTTAGGGAGTTGACACTCCCCCTCACTCCATTCACATACTACACACCTGCCCGCTCTAGAAATGCATGGCTAAGAACTATGTTCCTGTTTACGAATAAGTTGCAAATGTTCAAAATTGTTTATTTCAAAATGAATGATCACGCTTTATAAAATGTGAATTAATGACTCACAGACCCATTTCAAACCTATAATTCAGACCCGACATTTCGAATTGTTTCAGGAAGAGGGGCAAAAGGAACACTCTCTAGTTATACCGAAATCCCGCAGAAAATCACATTCATTTATCCACGTCATCATGTAAATACGAGGTGCATTCAAGTTCTAAGGCCTCCGATTTTTTTTCTCCTGACTGGAAAGACATAGAAACATGTGAATTGCTTTAAAATGAGCGCGCGTTCTTTGTCAAAATATTACAGAGACGGCAACACTATGTGACAGATGGAATTTTAGCGCCAGTCGCGAGAATAAGATGCTGTTTTCAATACTTAACCCATTAATGCCTGATATTTATTTTTCCAAAGATATTTTGTGTACTGGTTACAAACAGTGTTTAATGGACAGGAAAAATAATTAAAAAAATATTATGTAAAAAATATTTTTTTTTATTAAGGAAAGAAAAGTCGTCCCTTAAAAGTGACGATAGACCCCAGAGGGTGCATACTTTTTTTACTTTTTTTTTTCTGCCTACGATATAATATTTGAATAGGCATTTTATAAGAAGAAATAAAATCAGCAATGAACATAAACTGGGAAGCTGGGAATCACTTTGAAAACTTAGCTTTTTTTCTTGAGATTGTGAACGATGTCATTTTTGGATAAAGGTCATATTAAAACTGCTACAGAACACACTTTACAATGGTTATGCGCTGCAATCTGTTAATAATGAATTGAAGCAATACCAAATTACTAATTGAACACTATTATTTGGTTGAAATGTTCATTTTGGGGAAATTCAGACCCTTTTTTGGACCGTCCCTAAAAAGGGACGCTAGGCATTAATGGGTTAAAATGACGACCTTTTCCTTACTTGAATAATGTGCAATCATTCGTTTTCTGAATTTGGGTGGTGTGACACCAATTGAAATCCATCGACAGTTGAAGCAGACATGTAGTAATGGAATTGTGGATGTGTCGGGAAAGTGCGTTCGTGGGTGCGACAATTTAATGAAGGTGTGAAAACAAACCGAAAACCTCGGGCACGCACACGCCGGTCTGACGACATGATCGAGAAAGTGGAGATAATTGTTTTGGAGGATCACCAAATGACTGTCGCACCCACGAACGCACTTTCCCGACACATCCATAATTCCATCACCACATGTCTCTTTCAACTGTCGATGGATTTCAATTGGTGTCACACCACGCAAATTTAGTAAACGAATGATTGCACTATTCAAGTAAGGAAAACGTCGCCATTTTAAGTATCGAAAACTTATCTTATTCTCGCGACTGGCGCTAAAATTCTGTCTGTCACATAGTGTTGCTATATCTGTCATATTTTGACAAAGAACGCGAGCTCATTTAAAAGCAATTCACGTGTTTCTATGTCTTTCCAGTCTGGAGAAAAAAATCGGAGGCCTTAGAACTTGAATGCACCTCGTACATTAATTTTCCAAAGCTTTGGAAGGGTTTGGGCTATTGACCTCACTGACCCCCTTTTAATGACTGGCCAGAGGTAAATCCATACAAATAGAAAGGTATGGAATGTCTCTGAGGTGCAAGGGCGTATATAAGGGGTGGTCCAAGGGGGCTCGGACCCCTCCAAATCAAAAAAATAAAATACAATTCGGTTGGCGTTTGTTCACAAATAATTTCTGAGGAAAAAAAATCCTACAAGAGGGGAGAACATTCGAGCTAGAGACTGAACCAGCACCCTTTTCTTAACTTTTCTACCAAAGATAGTCTAAAATTATGCCTATGAGATTTCAATTATTTAAATTTTCGTTGGGATCCTTAACATTAAACGTCTCCAAAAACTTAAATGTATCGTAAAGCTCTGAGAGGTGGGTCACCTGTCTCTCCGAACCCTTTCTTCCAGAGATAGCCTGAAATTGACTTGAATTTTATAAAACATATCGTTTGAGAGACCAGGTAGCATTACCAACATAATTTAAAGTGAAGCTTTAGAGTCGAAACATTTTAGGAGAGGCTTTTAGAATCTTCCCTCTTCAGGTCATTAAAGGTAGCTAAAAATTGACTAATAAAAGCTTCAGTTTCAGAATGTTTTATTTAGGAACCACGAGCCCCTTAAGATCATCAAACACAGCCAAAAATTAGCTTCAATCTTTGAAAAGTTCCAGATTGAGCTCCCCTTCGCTTTCCTCCATTTCATCATCTCGAAAAAATTTAAAACTGGCATTGGGACTTCCCTCCCCAAAAAGTTGGATTGCCAAAAAAAAAAAAAAAGGGTGCGTGTGTGGGGGGAGCGGGGAGGGGGACCTGTCTAAGACTGGGCCCCCTCCAAAATTCTAGCATATATACGCTACTGATGGGGTGCTAAAGTGCCAAAGTGTGCAACACGCATTTCGCTGCATTTTCAGAATCGAGTGCCACTTAGTGTAAGGGATGTTCCACACACTTGGTGCATATGCCGTGAACGTGCCAGCGATTAGGTGCGAGGGATCGAGACGTACCTGATACCACCGCCGCCATCCCGCATAGAGACACGCAGAGAAGCACGCACAACGCCGTCTCCATGACAACGGCGGGCCATCAACTGCGGGTCCCCTGGCCTCTGGGTGCCGGCCCCCGCGTCCAGCGGACCGTGGAGGGCCGTCCAGGGAGGGGCCCGACCCGGCCCGCGGTCCACGCGCGCATTACGATGTGCCCCCGTCTCTCGCTTCCGAAGCTTTTGTTCGCGAACCTCCCTCTCTCTCTCTTTCTGTGTTTTGTTTTGAATCGCTAGGAGTGAGAAACAGCGAGCTGCGTGTCGCGCCGGGAAAAGCATGCCAAGATGAGAAACGGTCGCCAAATGACGTCAGAATTTCATTGATTTCAGAGACACGTCTATTTTTAGTGTTCTGAAAACTTTCAGGACTTTCGTTGAAAAGATGAAATGTGCTCGAAAACTTTTGCACTGGGAAACAAAAGTTTTTCTTTCTCGTTGTTTTTCTCTCACCCCCCCCCCCTCCAAAGATTTGTAGGCATTTTAAAAAACATTAGATTCCCCTCAAACACACACATTGTCAGGGGCAGAATTCTCGGGAAGCTTGAGCTTCCCCTTAAAATTTTCATGGGGCCCAAAAATGACGGAAAACTAGTGATTTAAATTCTAGTTTATGTTTTAAATGCATATCTAAAGGTAACTGTAAAGATGAAAACTGGTTCAATAAAATTTTTCCTTGAAAGTTTTTAAAGTGAAGACACATTTCAGAAAACCATAATCCCACCCAAGCTATTTTTGGATGTGGGATTTTGCCCAACTTTTTTACAATGTACTTTTATTAAGTTTTATTAATTCTGTTAAATAATAAATCTAATTTAGCATCTAATATTATTGCAATGCAAACCATATAAATAATGTATGAAAATTCTATATATTAGTGGAAGAAGGAGATTTAATTTAATCTGAATTCTGCTTGGGCCACTTTTAGAAATAATAGTTGTACCCTTAGCGAAATTTGTTTCAATGTCTCAAGACTATAATAATATTCCCCCCTCGATTTAAAAAGCAGGGTCCTCAAAACGAGACTCAGCTTCCCCTAACTTCAGAGATTAATCGGGCCCTGCACATTGTTATGATTTTTTTATGCATATATATTTGAAACGAGTCAAACCAGATTTTTGTTTTTTTCGAACCGGTGCAAATCTTGAACTACAGCCCTTACAATTATTTTCTTGAAATTTTAGAATAGAATATGGGAAAAAAAAAAGCTACAGAAATAGGGTGAATTTGCCGCTCCGTAAAAGTTATCGACCAATCAAAGGCCCCCTAAATCCGCCAGTGTTTCGAACGAGGTACACCAAATACCACTAAAAAAAAAGTTTTGAACATAAGTTGTTATTTATTTATTTATTCATTCTTGCGGTTTGATTGCATTTTATTCAAAATGGCATCACAAGGAAAAATATTTTTTATACCTTATGATACCTGCATATGTGGTAGAATAACTTATAAAACTTATTCTACGGCCTGGGGTTTCTTCTAGTTTTCAAAAAAAAAAAAAAAAAAAAATCTTCGCTACTCATTTTAATGCTTTTTTCTCGTACACTGCAAAAGAGGAACTGTTGTTTTTACAGTACAATACTGACAGCCGAGGTTCAAATTTAAAACAGTAAAATGCTAAGTAATAAACTGTAAAACTAGCAATTTTAGTTTATTACTGTAAAGTTAGAAATTTTAGTTTATTGCTGTAAAATTTAGCAATATTATACTGCAAAAACAGCAGTACAATACTATCAGCCAAGGTTCCAGTTTAAAACTGCAAAAATGCGCGATAATAAACACGAAAATTAGCAATCTCACAGTTTATTACAGTAAAATTAGCAATCTTTCAGTTTGATACTATAAAATTCACTGTATTATACTGTAAAAGCAACATTCATTTATCATTTTTACAGCAGCAAAATGTGTCCATTAACTTGGTATGATTTGTTGAATCTTACAGGGTTTAGGGATAATATACAAAAAACGATAAAATCATTGCTAAAGGAATTATTGAATATACATATTACTAGTTATCAATGACTAGAAATATTGGAGAAAGTAAATACTATGAGGTATTTTCAGCTGTTCCTCAATAGGAGGTCACGATGACCTCTCGAAAATTTTTATATTCGGAAAATTTTGCTGAAAATTCGGGAGTTTTGACATTTTCTATTCATTTAAGATTTTTTACATGTGTCTCAAGAGTATAATAATATTCCCCCCTCGATTCAAAAAGCAGGGTCCTCAAAACGAGACTCAGCTTCACCTAACTTCAGAGATTAATCGGGCCCTGCACATTGTTATGATTTTTTTATGCATATATATTTGAAACGAGTCAAACCAGATGTTTGTTTTTTTCGAATCGGTGCAAATCTTGAACTACAGCCCTTACAATTATTTTCTTGAAATTTTAGAATAGAATATGGGAAAAAAAAAAAAGCTACAGAAATAGGGTGAATTTGCCGCTCCGTAAAAGTTATCGACTAATCAAAGGCCCCCTAAATCCGCCAGTGTTTCGAACGAGGTACACCAAATACCACTAAAAAAAAAGTTTTGAACAAGTTGTTATTTATTTATTTATTCATTCTTTTCTTTTAAACTATTATAATCAGGGCTAGGGGTTCAATAACTGAAAAATTCTTTAAAAATGACTTACAGAAATGCAAAAAAATAAAATAGTAGAAAAAGAACAAAAATGACCTCAAAATGATAAAAAATGACCTATAAATTTGCGAAAAAAATGTTTTCAGTAGTTTTTTATTATTATTATTTTAATTCTAAACTTTGTATTATAATTTCAATGTTAAAAAAGGCACTCGTGTATCATAAGTTTAATTTAAAAACATAAAATAATTAAAAAATAGTGTAATTTAAATAAAATTAATGTTAAAATACCTGATAAAGTAGCAAATTAGAGTTTATGAATTTCTAGTTTTTACTATCAGATCAAAAATAACATTCATTTTTCATTTTTGATACTTTAAAAATCAAAAGAAAATCTTTTGAGCAATAGCATTTTTCTTTTCTTAAAAAAAAAAAAAAATTCTGAACAACTCTTTTCAACCTCAAGATTTGTTATTGGAGTACATTTAAAATAATAAGTTTCATTTACAGAAATTTCTTGTATTTCATTTAAACTTTTTCTAAGTAAAATTTCTTTTATAAGGTTTAAACACCCGAAGTTTGTTTGAAGGTATAAAAGTCAACATTTTTTTACACCCAAAAAACTTTTAAAAATGTTTACAAAAACGTTTATTCCTGGAAAAAAAAAAAGTCTATAAAATGACCAAAACATGTTCAAAAACCCAAAAACAGTAAAAAATGACAAGAATTGCAAAAGGTAAAAATGACAGGCAATGCAAAAATACAATACAAAAATAATAACAATAATGATAATGATATAAATAAAAAAAAGTAAAGCAAATATTAAAAAGAAAGAAAGAAACCCTTTTCATCAACGTCCTACCTTTAATTTATATAATTATTATATTTTATTCTGTTTTTATACGATTATTTTTATTCATCCACTTATATATTTTTTTTAATTTAAAATTTATTATTCTCTAAGTTTTTCTTCTTCTGTTTTAAGTATTGTTTTTCTTTTTTTTTAATTAAATTTTATATGTTTGATATCTTAAACAAGTTATTAAAGGAAATAGTCAACAGTATCAACTACAATTGAATTCCTTCAAAACTGAACCCTTTAAAAAATACTTTTTTCTTCACTTATCTCCCAAAAAGAAACGATCAGCAAGTTTATGCATGCAAATAAACTTTTTCCAAATGCTCAATCTTCTGTCTAGTTCATGAAATTTTGTACCTTCATAAACTAGAATTCTAAAATACATACTGAAATTTACCACAAAGCAAAACACGATAACAAATTATAAATTTCGCATGCTCTGAGTAAAAAAAATTTGGCGTGAAGTACATTTGACAGTTCCTTCAATATATTTTCTCAGTAGAAACTCTTAATCAGTGGAAGTTTTGCGAGGAATGTAATAGGGGCAGTATGCCTCCTAGAAAAAAGTTTTTTTTTCTCTATTTTTGTTACGTGAGAATATGTTTTCAGTTTATTTTTACTTCCTTTAACGTAGTAAAGGAAGTATTGTGATAGCGAAAAAAAAAATCACTCAAATTTCGGTCTAAATTTTGATTTGCTCACCCCTGAGTATGTATATATGTCGCATAACTCAAAAGTGTGTGCCATAGAAGCTTCTAGTTTGGTATGTAGGCTCTGATGGGGGTCTATTTGTGTACCCCCCACCCTTGTGGTTGCATTCGAATATTCTCAAGGAGGTCTTTTACCCCTTTTTGGGGGTAAATCAGAGTTCATTTCAATGCAGACTAAAGTGATATGAATTGGCGCGACCACTTGACGATGTATCGCCAAGCTTTCGGTCGCCAAGTGCTTGACGCCAGCTTGGCGACATATGACCAAGTTGGTGTCAAATTTGGCGAAAAAAATTATTTCTTGAACTTGGACTCAATTTGGCGCTATCGGCGATATTTTGCGAAAAATCCATTGAATGATGTTAAAATCGGCGATATTTAGAAAATGAATCATTGTAAACATTTTTTTTTTTTTTTGCATTGTTTCGTGGCAAACTGAGGGGGAGGGGTTTGAATTGTTATCTTGCTCACTCTAAGAAATTTACACGTAAAAGGAAGTAGAGTGGGGTCCATACCAGATTTAGTAAAAGTTTTTAAAAAGTAACGCTACGAACGAATGAAAGAAACAGAATATTTTCATTGATATATTGAAACATAGAAAATTTGAAGGTGAAGTTACTCCTTTACACCTTGATAACTCTTATGTTCCTCTTTAAACCAAACTGTTTTGAGCCTTTCAAAAAAATTCTTTTAAAATTTCCTTTCGGTAAATACTGCACCTCGGAACTAGACTAACGTAGAGGGCAAAAACGATTGTCGGATTCATGAAAAAGGATTGGAGTCACGCTCTTTTAACGCTGCTAAATAATTGTGAAGGAATTTCTTTTCTAGAATAATGTTCTTGTTGGTCGATGTGGAATAAGATTTAACATACAATGCAGCAAAATAGTGAAAATCGCCATTTTTGGATATACGTCGTTCTGGTTCTGAGGAACAGAATAAATCTTAAGCATTGAGGTAGTACAGCGCTTTTTTAGCAAAACAAAAAACCGCATTTCAGTGCGCTACAGTCCTTTACAGAAACACCACCCCACGGATATGTTAATATTTACTGATTGTACTGTGTTTAGTAACGATGGCTCCATAGTTTTTAGCCTACTTTCCCGTTAAAAATAAAAGAGACGAAAAAAGCATTAAAATTGGCTTAATGCATCTAAAAAATGTCGCCAAGTCCAAAAAATATCGCCAAGCCCAAAAATATCGCCAAGTAAAAAAAAATATCGCCAAATAAAAAAGTCAAAAAGAAACAAAAAAAACGAAATAAATATCAAAAAATTAAAAATTTGAAAGTAGGGTATTGAGATGGGGAATTTGTGTGTCGGTCTGTCGGTCGGTCGGTCTGTCTGTCCCCCCCTAATAACTTTTGAATGAACATTCCGATTTGAACAAAATTTTTTTTGTTGGAAAGATCTCGGCGAGTACAGCTCATTCCCATATTTGATTTTTCGATTTGAACAATTTTTGGTTCAACTTTGAACCGTTCAAACAACCTGCCTCGCGATACTAACTTTTTAATGAACAGTCCGATTTGAACAAACTTTTTTTTGTTCGAAAGATCTTTTCAAGGATACTTCATTACCGTATTTACATTTCCGATTTGAACAATTTTTCGTTCAACATTAAACCGTTCAAACAAGCTCTCACCCCTAATAACTTTTGAGTGAACCGTCCGATTTAAACAAACTTTTTTTTGTTCGAAAGATCTCGGCAAGGATACTTCATCCCCGTTTTTAAATTTCCGATTTGAACATTTTTTCGTTCAACATTGAACCGTTCAAACAAGTTCTCACATATAATAACTTTTGAATGAACAGTCCGATTTAAGCAAACTTTTTTTTGTTCAAAAGATCTCGGCAAGGATGCTTCATTACCGTATTTAAATTTTCAATTTGAACATTTTTTTCGTTCAACATTGAACCATTCAAACAACCTTTCCCCACCTAATAACTTTTAAGTGAACCGTCCGAATTGAATAAACTTTTTTTTGTTCGAAAGATCTCGGAGAGGCTCATTCCTATATTTCACTTTTCAATTTGAACCATTTTTCATTCAATGATGAACCGTTCAGAAAAAAATTTTAACATGAGCGCCTACGGAGAAATTTAAATTAAATGTTGATTCTGAACTTCAAGGCGGATTTCCTTCAAACTAACTTTGTAAGAAAATGGTTTTGATAAATAATGTATTGTAAAGTACTTTTCTGAATAATCTTCTGTGAGGACTCTGATTCCGACTCCGCAAACATGGCGGAAATGCAGGCTCAGAAAAAATGACTGACTGGGCAGACGATTTTTTGTTTATTTATTTGTTTTGTTTAATTTATTATTATTATTTTTTTTTTATCAGACGATTTTTTTTGTTAACAAAAATTTTTCATTCACGAGAGCATTTTATTCCTTATTTATATTTCACAACTGGCAACGGATTAAAAATGAAATTCAAGACATTTCATTAACGAACGTGTTTTTTTTCTTTCTTTGATAAAATGTGTTTTGAAGTTCTTTGTACTTTTATTTTATTTATTTATTTTTTTTTTCTTTTGAAAACGATTGTGGAATTTTTCTACGGAAGAACTATAACAGTTACATTCTTTAAAAGGTGCGACAAAACTTTATTGACTCGTTTATTTACTTTTTACGTGTCTATTTTATCTGATGAGAGGGGTATATTTTGCTTTCAGAAATCAGCTTTAAGTACTATAAAGATATGTTTGACATAATTTTTAGTTTCAGATAATCAAGAGAATATTGATCAGATGCTACAATGCCGATGTCGATGTACGGGAAAGTAGGCTCGTTTAGTTCTTGACAGAACTTCTTGTTATGTTTGGGAATTGCAACTTTCTTCAGTTAAGCGGGTTCAAAGTATGGTTTTAAAATGTAACACCACGAAATAAATTTAACATCCTACTGAAAATTTATACTATGAAGAAAATATGTAGCACAAAATTTGTTCAAGGTTGAACTTTTTTTAAGAGAAAGAAACAGCGATAATTTTTTTAATTTTCAAAATTTGTGCGGTTTGATTGCATTTTATTCAAAATGGCATCACAAGGAAAAATATTTTTTATACCTTATGATACCTGCATATGTGGTAGAATAACTTATAAACCTTATTCTACGGCCTGGGGTTTCTTCTAGTTTTCAAAAAAAAAAAAAAAATCTTCGCTCTCATTTTAATGCTTTTTTCTCGTACACTGCAAAAGAGGAACTGTTGTTTTTACAGTACAATACTGACAGCCGAGGTTCAAATTTAAAACAGTAAAATGCAAAGTAATAAACTGTAAAACTAGTAATTTTAGTTTATTACTGTAAAGTTAGAAATTTTAGTTTATTGCTGTAAAATTTAGCAATATTATACTGCAAAAACAGCAGTACAATACTATCAGCCAAGGTTCCAGTTTAAAACTGCAAAAATGCGCGATAATAAACACGAAAATTAGCAATCTTACAGTTTATTACAGTAAAATTAGCAATCTTTCAGTTTGATACTATAAAGTTCACTGTATTATACTGTAAAAGCAACATTCATTTATCATTTTTACAGCAGCAAAATGTGTCCATTAACTTGGTATGATTTGTTGAATCTTACAGGGTTTAGGGATAATATACAAAAAACGATAAAATCATTGCTAAAGGAATTATTGAATATACATATGACTAGTTATCAATGACTAGAAATATTGGAGAAAGTAAATACTAGGAGGTATTTTCAGCTATTCCTCAATAGGAGGTCACGATGACCTCTCGAAAATTTTTATATTTGGAAAATTTTGATGAAAATTCGGCAGTTTTGGAAACAATATTGCAATATTGACATTTTCTATTCATTTAAGATTTTTTACATGTGTGCTTAATCGTATTTTATCACTCCGAAAAATGAGGAAGTTCATTTGGCAAATTGAGAAGATCTTGAGAAGTACGAGATAGGGTGGACCGGGGCACGTTTACGCAGTGCCCTTTTTTCGAAACGCGTTATAATTGGTGTGTCACCAGTCGTGACAGATTGATGCTGGTCCCTAGCAAGTACTATCACAAGTTTTTTAGCTTTCGTCGAGCTTTGGTATAGCATCAGGGAAGGATAACCTGTTTTCTGCGAACTTGAGTACATTTCGTGCTGCACTAATTGAAGCTTATTGTGAACTAAATGTGAATATGAATATTAGCAGGACTTTATCCTTATTTGTGAACAATATTGGTATGAACAAAAATGTTATTAAATTTCGTTGCAAGCTAAAAATAAATCCGAACAAGACGACGGGGCACGTTTACGCATTAACAACGGGGCGGCAAGTTCTTGCTGCGTAAACGTGCCCTTGGAGCTTTTTTGCACCGTATGTGTTAAACCTTCTTGGTATTTTCTGGCTATTAAATTTTGCAAAACATCATTTAAGGTTCAATTGAGTAAGAGATTCCTTTCTAGTAGCTTAAAATCAAAGTTATGTCTCCATGCCTACTGGGTTTCAATTTAATACACTATTCTGCCCGTTATAAATGTTCTTTATTTTTTAGGTGGTAAGAATTTATTGAGCTCGACTTGAAATGCTTAAAACTTATTTTCTAATTGAGATAGAAGCTTGGATCTTCAACCGAGGGTTGGATTAGATCTGGAATTTAAAAAAATCAAAATGGTGTCAAAAAGAAAAACAGTGGAACAATTTGTTCACTTTTCATTAATGATTTAAATGTAGAAATTAGTGACTGGAATCGAGGGAAGCCTTGAAAAATATGGATTTTCAAGCGTGAATAACTCCCACTACAATCAAATTAGAGAATTGGAATGAATTGCATAAAACGCAGGAAAATCAGCTCTTTCGAAAGATACGTAATATATGCTAGTAGTTTTTAACCTCCATATAGTGTTTTAAATTAAAATAAAAAAGAACGGTTTGTTGAGCTTGTTTCGAACCAATTTCTAAACCTTTTTGGCGCAGAGAGGAACAAACGGTTAAATTTTCTGGGAAAGCCCGGTAGTTCTCGAGTTTTGTACGTTCAAACGACGGGCACTTTTTGGAGAGTTCATTTTCTACTACGTAAAAGACATAAATTTTGTATTATGTACTAGAATACTATTAGGGAAATTTACGTCAATTAAGATCAGGAACGCTCCAATGAGAAGTCACAAGAGGGCACTGTGACCACCCAGAGATTCTAATTCGACAAATTTTTACAGTGGATTCGAAAAATTTAGTGACAATTGCTGAAATGTAATTTTTTAAACATGTTTTTACTTTCTTTAATGCATCTTTCATTAAATGTACTAGGTATGTGTGCACGAATTAAAGAAAATCATTTGATAAAATTAGGAGTTTCATCCCCTGCGTGTGATTTGCGCAATTTGAATCTAAATTGCTAAATACCTCTAGAAAAAAGAATTAAATAACTGTAAGGTGCATTTATTTTCAGAGGATATGTGATAGTGAAAGTCGTATTTTGCCTGGTAGTAGTTTGTAAGTTGTTGTATTCCAATCTAAATGAATGTAATCTTGCTCTCATAGCTCCAATTAATCAATATAGCTCTATAACTGTACAATAGATGGCAGCACTAAACACTACTTTCGATTTGCAATTTTGTTTTGTGGGCAAAGTTACAAGAATACGAAGTTTATAACATTCAACACAGCACCGGATTTAGGTGGAGCAAACCGGGCAATTGCCCCTTTAGACAATTTCTGGTTTGCGGCAAATTCACCCTATTTCTGAGAATTTTCGTTGAAACTAGAATTGAAAAGTTGAAGAGGGATCAGGGTTGCCAGAGTTGGATTTCAATAGACTGTCCCGTTTTTTGAAACATTGTCTCGCGTCTCGGAGAACCTTGATACGAGACGTATTAAGTCCCTTATTCTAGCTAAGAGCAGCATTTTGCATTGAATATGTACCCTTTGTCCTCTTAGCAGAATTCAAAATGACGGACCTGCGCCAGGTAAAAAAGGGGATTAATAACAGGAAAATGCGAATTTTCACTACAGTTAGTGTTAAACCTTTTCGTACTAATATTCATGAAGAAAATGTAATTGTAAACTAAAGCACCATTGGCTAAAACTAATTAGATAGTGACCAAAACTAATAATCACTATCTAATTGGTGAAAAATGTAGTTTTATTCATGTGCTCATTGTGTATTTTTTTCACTTCATGTATATTTGAGAAACGTTTGATATTGAAGTCAAGGTTGCAAAAAAATCATCCTTTAGACTCACCCCCCCCCCTCCCACATAAGCCTGTCCCGTATTTATAGTGCTTAAATCTGGCAACCCTGAGAGGGATAGTTAAGGACAGCGGTAGTTTCAAAATTTGCCCTGGTTTGGAAAAATCGAAAATCTGGCACTGAAATAATAAGGTGAGCAGGGGCTCTCCCGATGGAAGCTCACTGTGCTCTTCGAAAAATCTCTTTAGGCAAATTTTGCAACATTGCAGTTTTTAAATGTGGGAGCTTCTGGGTAGGAGGGCAATGCGCGCATTAGATATTTAGGTGTGTGCTCATCTTATACTCGTATTTAATCATTCGGAAAAATTTAGAACTCTATTTTGCAAATTATGTATCCCATGCTTAGGTTCAGAGTTCTGAGTTGAAGAAAATGCTGTAGCTTGGTAGTTCGGTAGATTTTTTTTTTTTTTTTTTTTTTTTTGAAGGTGGACAATAGGGTGGTCACAAAAAATCAATTTTCGAATTTCTTTTGCGGCACCCCCCCCCCCTAAAATGTGCCAATGGGCTAGAAAATGAGATTTGCAAAGTTTTAGCTTAATCGGATAATATTAACACGTGCCGCAAAGAGGGTAAAGTTAAGAAAAACAGCGTTTTTTAGCCAAAAATTGTAGTTTTTACTCTGTAAAACCAAAACTACTGATCCTAGAAGCTTTATTTTGGTCTCATTTTGTAGGAAATTTTATTTTCGTTAAGTCTAATCTTATTTAAAGTTTCGAAAAAAATGATTAAATATTTTTCAGAATTTTCACAAGTCAGGCTGCAACGCAAATCCTCGAAATTGCAAGTAACATGGGAAATTTTTTTTTCAACTAATCTTTTGAGGCACCCCCCTAAAATGTGCCAATAGACTAGAAAATGAGATTTGAAAAGTTTTAGCTTAATCGGATAATATTAACACGTGCCTCAAAGTGGGTAAAGTTACGAAAAACAGCGATTTTTAGCCAAAAATCGTAGTTTTTCCTCTGTAAAACCAAAACTATTCATCTTAGAAACTTTATTTTGGTCTCATTTTGTAGGAAATTTCATTCTCATTAAGTGCTATTCCATTCATTTTTGCTATCATGTCCAAAGTATTTATTTGGCATTTTTCAGGTTAAATCGTAGAGTATATCAAAAATAAGAAATTTTCATGCAAAAACCTAAAAGCATTACAATATTCAATTACATTTATTTGCTTATTGTTGGATTTACTTTGTCAATTAAAAAAGGGGTATTTTCGCGGTACTTTAGAAATAAATGAAACAAATTTCTGTGTTAAAATAGAGGAATTAAGGGGTTAAGACGGAAAGCAAAGAGTTAAAATGACAACAAAAGCTAATGCACCTTTATACTTATACTGTTAAATTATATAACATCATTTTACTACTCTTTAGCACTTAATGAGAATGAAATTTCCTACAAAATGAGACCAAAATAAAGCTTCTAAGATGAATAGTTTTGGTTTTACAGAGGAAAAACTACGATTTTTGGCTAAAAATCGCTGTTTTTCGTAACTTTACCCACTTTGAGGCACGTGTTAATATTATCCGATTAAGCTAAAACTTTTCAAATCTCATTTTCTAGTCTATTGGCACATTTTAGGGGGGGTGCCTCAAAAGATTAGTTGAAAAAAAAATTCCCCATGTTACTTGCAATTTCGAGGATTTGCGTTGCAGCCTGACTTGTGAAAATTCTGAAAAATATTTAATCATTTTTTTCGAAACTTTAAATAAGATTAGACTTAACGAAAATAAAATTTCCTACAAAATGAGACCAAAATAAAGCTTCTAGGATCAGTAGTTTTGGTTTTACAGAGTAAAAACTACAATTTTTGGCTAAAAATCGCTGTTTATCTTATCTCTACCCTCTTTGCGGCACGTGTTAATATTATCCGATTAAGCTAAAACTTTGCAAATCTCATTTTCTAGCCCATTGGCACATTTTAGGGGGGTGCCGCAAAAGATTAGTTGAAAAAAAAATTTCCCCATGTTACTTGTGACCACCCTAGTGGACAATTAGGATGGCCCTTTTTCTTTTGGGTGAATCATAAATTCACCCAACATCGTGGAATGTCATCGAAAAATGCGTTTTTAGGGCTTCTTCTAAAAATTACACCGCTAATAATGTTAACAAAGATGACCCGCAATTGCGTTTTTAGAATTTCAATTTCGAAGCATTTTTGGGGAGTGCTTCCTAGCCCCCTTGAAATCATTAAAGATCGTCGAATTTGTTTTTGTGACTTGAGTCAAAAATTGAATTTTTATAGTTCCAAGTTTGAAAAAGTGCCGAAAATAAGTCTTCGGACTCTATTGATTGGGGCCAAAAAATGAGCTTCCATTTCAAAAATCTTACAGAAGAGAGTTCCCATCCCTCACCTACCCATAACATCTCCGAAGATCATCAAAAAATGTGTTACTAATATTACACTTTCGAAAAATTTACAGAAGGGTAGTTCCTTGTGTATTAAAGGATTTTCAATTTTCTCGTTTTGTTTTGCTTTTGCGACTAGTAAATTTTACTAGTAGGGATTAACTTTCCTTTTCCGTGTATCCCATATCCTCTGGAAAACAATCAAATCTAATAAAATTCAAAATGCTTTTTCTGACCAGTGAAGTCTCTTTTAATATAAGGTCGACAATCATGGCCAGGTTTATTTCTTTTAATTTTTAATTTAATCTCAATACTTGTTTAAAAGTTTCGTGAAAAAAAAAAAAAAAAACTAAAGGAATACGCATCGAGGAAAAAAACAGGTTCAAGTGTTGGAAAATTTTTGACTCATTCTAACAGACGAATTATATTACTAAAGATGCTCTTTTGCATCACTGAGTTCGTTTAAAAGTAACTGCCACAAAAGGTTTAATCCTAGTGTGGCAGGATGCTTGTTTTTGCGAGTAGTGGTTAAGTTGCTCTTGCAAATAATAGTCTAGTCTGTAAGAAAGAATTTTGTAATGGTCTTATCCTTTGAAATTGTTATGCGTAGATTAAAAGAAAGGAAGGGATCTGTTCTGTGGGATATTGTTATTTCGTTGAGAGACGTTTATTCGAAAATAATGATGTGTTTTATAAGAAAGAATTTCGTAATAGCCACATCTTTAGTAATTGTTATATGAAGATTTAAAAAAAGGGGGAGGGGTATCTGTCTGTAGGGTATTTTTATTTCGTTGAAAGACGTTTATTTGAAAATAATGACAGGTTTTCGCATATTCGAAGACAGAGAACTCTATCATAACAGGATGTCTGTGATTATTTCGCATTTCACGAAATTTTTTATCTTTTTTGGAGTTCCGAGATATTGTTTAGAGCAGATTTTCCCAAACAAGTGGTACGCGCACCATTGTTGGTACGCGACTTGCTAATTGGTTGTGCCCGAAAAATAATCATTAAGGGAGGACATAAGAAATAATTAAAACATATCACTTCCAGTTTTTTTCCTGTAGTTTATAAAAATAATAAAGAAATTTTTTTAAAAAAATCCTGTAGTTTATAAAAATCGATAAACTTTGACTATTTTCAGAGAATAATTTAATTGTTTTAATAATTTTGTATTTTTATTGTCCCCAAAATATACAATATATTTTCACAAAGAGTTTACTAGGAAATAAAGCCCATATACTCTCTCTTCTTTTTTCATTGCCCCCTTAAATTTAAATTTCGATTAATTTTGATGTTAAAAAATTAAAACAGTTAAAGTTACTTCAATTATATCAAAAATATGTATAAAGTTTTCTCTGCTTCAGATACTATTTCAGAATAAAGAAATGTCTAGAAGTGTCCAAAAATAGTTTTATCTATGGGGCAATATCTGAACACTTATTAATAATTATTATTAAAATTTTAGGCGAATTTGTCAGTTTTTTTTAAAGCTACATTATCTTTAACTCATGATAAAATTGATGACTATAACTTTAATTTAAAAGATAAATGTGACTTTGATAGATTTTTTAAAAGTTGGATGTGTAACAGATGTCTTTGTCTTTTTACGAGGCATTGTACCTGATATTACTGTATGTGACACAGATGATAAATCAAACCAGTTGAGCTATAACACATTTCTTTATTTATATGTACAAAAAATATATATCATTATAATTTGCACGCATTTGAACATTTTGATTTCGTGGTCATTCTTTCTAAGTTTTGACCATTTTTTGAGACATAGCCAAAATTATTTCATCAGGGTTGTTGGATTAGTTAAGCATCATAGTACAATTAGAATAAAATATGAACTTTAAATGTAAGTAATTTGTATTTATTAAATTATGAAAATGAAACGGTTAACAGGTAGTTTCACTTTTTGTCTTCGGCACTAAATAACTGTTTCATTTTATTTTATTTATTTTTGTTATTATTATTATTTTATTGTTTTAAATCTTTTTTAACCATATAAACTATCTATGACCAAAAGTGAACATATTAATAACAAAATATTGATGTGAAAATAGTAGTAAAAGTTTTTGTTTCATGCACAAAACGAATTTCGGTGCAAAATGATTTCGCTATTTTGGAGTCTTTCTGATAGATACAGAATAGCTCTATATATTTGATTAATCTTAAATACTAGGAGCAAAAATGAAATGAAGATATTTAAACCGCAAGAATTTATTCAAAATCCATTTCCTTTTAGAGCAAAAAAAGAAGAAGAATAGTTGTAATTTAGAAGCTCAATTTATTTTTAGGCTTCTAAAAATATTTTTCAAGTCTACATTTTCATAATGATGCGCCTTTCTAATTTAAATATTGCGAGTGTTTACTTTATTTTACCTGGAGTTATCTAAATTTTTTTTAATGTAATTTGCAATAATTCTAAACAAAAATGTTATGCGTATGAATATTTAATCATCCAAAAAATATTTTTAAGCGTAATTTACCAGCACTGCTAATAATAACAACAATTTAATTAGTGGCAGTCCTCTCTTGTTTAAACTACTTAATTAATCCAACAACTCGTGAATGCAAGGATTTCATAAAGACACAATAATAAATTCTAACTAAAATATGGCAAACATAAATTGAAAGACATCATTCTGACGTATATTCTCTCCAACCAATCGGAAAACGTCAAAATTAAGGATGACAAGCAGCGAGATCACGGGCATTGCCTTTTCGAGTTTTCAGAGGGGAGAGGATAAAGAAATACTGAAATATTCTACAACCAGGTAGGTATTTTTTGACTTTGGGTTTTACGTTATTCAATTTACCTTATTGTTGTAATTCTTTTATTATTATTATTATTATTATTATTACACTACAAAAAATAAGCTGTTGCTTTTACAGTATAATACTGGCAGCCGAGGTTCCAATTTAAAACTGAAAAGCACAGTAATAAACTGTAAAGCTAGTACTTTTAGTTTCTTACAGTAAAGTTAGCAATTTTACAGCTTATTGCAGTAAAATTTAGCTTTATTATACTGTAAAAACAGCAGTATAATTCTGTCATCAGAGGTTCCGTTTAAAACTGTAAAATTAGTAGTTTTACAGTTTAGTACTATAAAAGTATCAGTTTTACAGTTTATTACTGTAAAATTAGCCATTTTTACAGTTTATTACTATAAAATTAGCTATATTATACATTAAAAACAACATTCCTTTTTTACAATGTATGCATTTAAGTTTATTTTAACACAGTCATTCAAAACAAATTTGATACATAATTTTATTGTTGTTAAGTGCCCTACACTAAAAAAAAAAAAACCTACAGTAATAATAGAAAATCTCCTGTGAACTGGACTTACAGGAAGGTGTTTACCCTTAAAATTAATGCAGCTCTGCGAAAAAGAAAAATATATATCTTGTAAACTAGACTTAGGCAAGAATTTAAGTGAAACACGGACGATCGCAACTCACCAATGTAATCGCAAATTCCCAAAGTTGGATTCAAGTGAAACGTTGCAATTGCTACGAGATGCGATTCTATTGTAATTCAACTTCCAGTAGCGATTGCAATTTTGGTCGATTGCGATCGCCTCGAAGCGATTGCAATGGTGTTTCACTTGAATTCGGCCCTTACATAAAGTTTTTTTTAGTGACGGTACAGCTTACTCAAAATAACACTGTAAATTTTACTTTAAAAAGATCTTCACTTGAAAAGTTTGGAATAAAAATTTCCTACATGATTTTTAGTAGTACTACAGTTCTTTTCCACATTGTAGTAACGATACAGCTTTTTCTTAAGTAACATTGTAACGATAGTTTCTTCTTAAGTAATGCTACTTAAGGTAGAGGCGTATTGTTACTAGCGAAGTTATGGAACCCTGTTTCGTAGATCTTTTTTAGTAGTACAGCCATTTTTTTTAATTATTTTTTTAATGTTTTTATTTTGCAGTTTACTCCTATTTTATACTTTGCTGCATCTACAAGACATTTTTAAATTGCAAATTTAAATGAAAATTGCTCTGATATATAATCTCTAAACAAGGACCATTTCCCCCTCTGAAAACTCATATCCTACGCCAATGAATAATATGCACACAAAGAACACAACTCTATAAACATCAACATAATAATTTTGAATGTTATGTACAGGCTTGTGAAATATTCACTCGTTTCAACAGCTATCGTGCAACGATTTATACATAAGTGGCACAGCACATCTACAGAGGTTCGCTTTTACCAGCAGATGAGGTATGAGAATACATTATAATTGTGTAGTTCTATGAGGATATGATGTATGAAAATATAGTACAATGTGTAGTTTTACAAGTAGATGAGGCATGAAAATACATATGATTGCAATGAATGAAATATACTGTCAAAAACCTTAGAACTTTGGGAACAAAAGTTAAATGAAGTTGAGTACCCTAGCAGCATCATCTCATCGGCCGATGATCGGCCATTCATCGAAACCCGATGAAATTCTCATCGGCTGATGATCCAATATGTCTCATCGGTCAAGCAGAATCCGAGCAGCAAAATCCGATGAGAATACGATGAGATTTGGAGCAATTTACGAGCAGAACAGTCCCGTGCCGAGGAATTTCATCGGGAAACTTGATCGGAAGGATATTGTTTTCCGATGGAATATAGCTCGGCTTATTTTCATCGGGAAAGTTGATCGGAAGGATATCGCTTTCAGATGAAAAGTAGCTCATCGAAAACCGTGCTCGGATACTGATCGGAACAATGTCATCGTGCGTTACAGGATCAGTTTACGAGGAGTTTGTTGATCGGCCGAGCAAAATCCGATGAGTTGATGCTACTTGGGTACGCTCTTGCAATCAGTTTAATTATTATTAATATTACTCATTATTTATTTACTTTTACTTATTTCTTTATGTATTATTATTGTTACCATTCATTTATGATAGTTTTTATTTGTTATTTATTATTTATGTATTTGTTTTTGAGACTATGAGTTATGCTCAGTTTTTCTGAACTGTAGAAAACAATAATATTCAGCACAGATTTTTTAACTTAGTTCATATAAATGGATCTTTAAAAATAAAGTTACAGGCTTCCACAATCTTCAAAATTCTTAAAATGCTTCTCATTCTTTAAGTGTTTTATATTAATTAAACATGAAATTTGTAAACGTATTTATTGTTGCTCACTTTAAAATTTTATTTCCTCACAAGTTGTTTTAGAGAAATGCCATTATCAAACGTGCAAAGAAGTTTCCTTAACATTAGTTTTAATAATACCATTGCTCTCCCTCCCCCTACAAAAAAAGCTTAAATTTAAAGATATGTCTAAAGTGTGCATTTTAATTTTAATTATTTTTATTTTATTTATATTATGTGCGGTCGATGATTCCACATAATCATTCTTCAAATATTTAAAAACTATCTAACTCTATCAGATTTGTATTCTGTTAGAGACTTTACGAGCATCAAAATATTTTTTTTCATAAGCGCTCATATTTTCTCTTTAAACGCTGACTTTTGCTGTTGTATTATTAGATAAAATTAATCCTGGAGAGGTGATATACAATTAAAAACAAAAATTACAGTAGCATACTTGAAAGTACGATTGCATTGCATTAAAAATAATTGAGTTTTGCACCTTTTGAACATTTTCTTATTATAATCTTCTGATTTGTAGCTAATATATTGCAATAGTTCATTTATGAAAGACATTTTTTTCATTCTACAATATGAAGTCAGTTTAGGTGCACACAAAGAAATTTTATGTATTTTCCCCCTCTGTTGATTTATCGCAGTATGTTTCAAAACAATTCGACGTAATCATTCGTCATTAGACTCCATCGTTAGTCTCTGTATGACCTTGGAAAATGGCAGGCGAATCGAAGCACGAAAGTTCTAATTTGAGGAAGGATGAGTTTTTATCACAGATCAATTCTAAAGATGGCAGCATGGGTCAAATCTGCGAAAAGAAAAAATGTCTATTATTTTCTTTGTTGAATAAAAACATCCATGTTTTGTTTTTAATTAAATTATAGTTAAATTATGATAAATTAATCTTTTAAATATGATATTGAAGATAAAATGAAAATATTACATGAATAGGACGCAAAACAGAGTCTATGTGGGTAGTAGATGAACGATTACATTTGTAAAAGAATGTTCGTTGCTTCAAGTACAAACCTAACATAAATTTCATTACAATTTTAGCGAACCATTTACAACCTAAAATATTTTTAATAAGAATACCCTCTTTCTGGAAATAAACGGAGACATTTATTATTCTATTACGTGGGGTACATAAGTAGTGCATCTCACTCCCAAACTTTTTTTTTTTTTTTCAAAAATTTATTAAAATACGCTTCGATATATTTTGACGTTTATTTAATGTCCAAAGAAAAAAAAGGGAGGGGGGAATTCTCAGTTTGGATCAGAGGTTTCCAAAGAGTCCACACGGACCCTCAGGGGTCCAAACCAGCTATCAAGAACGTTGCTTGAAATTGTTTGTTAAAAAATTAAATTTTTAGAACATCCCAAAATCTTTAATATAAACTGTGGGATAATTTTTTAACTTGTCCTGTGATATTTCCATACTTTCTCTTTTTATCTAATGATTTTAGAACACCTTGGGCGAAACTTCAATGTTTGATTCTCTCTGTTTTGAAACGTTTGAATGTAAATATTACTCATTATGGACGAGCTCTAGTAGGGGTCCACAAAAACAAAAAGAAATCTGCAAGGGGTCTACGAAACAAAAACGTTAGAAAACCTCTGGCTTAGATTGTGTGGTCGTAGCCTACGAGGATGCAACAACGACGCTTGGAGACATCTCTATAATATTTTTGCGTGAAACATATTGTGTTTAATTCTATGTTTCATGTCTAACTTTCACAAACGACGTCTTCAATAGGCAAAATTAACTTACTTGACTTATTACTATAACATGACAGCCTCTTGAGTGGCAACTGCTTCGTATGGATACCGTGAATGTTGTATCTGCAAGGGAAAAAAGACATTAGTTGAAAAGTGTATAATAGAACAAAATAAACAGCTATGTAAATAATTAAAATCTCAACAATTTCGATTTTTAGCCTACTTTCCCGTTAAAAATAAAAGAAAGACGAAAAAAGTATTAAAAGTAGCTTAATGCATCTAAAAAATATCGCCAAGTCCAAAAAAAAATCGCCAAGTTAAAAAAAATATCGCCAAGTCCAAAAAATATCGCCAAGTAAAAAAATAAAGAGGTAAAATGAATATCGAAAAATTAAAAATTTGAAAGTAGGGTATTGAGATGGGGAATTTGTGTGTCGGTCTGTCGGTCGGTCGGTCGGTCTGTCGGTCGGTCGGTCGGTCTGTCGGTCGGTCGGTCTGTCGGTCTGTCTGTCCCCCCCTAATAACTTTTGAATGAACATTCCGATTTGGACAAACTTTTTTTTGTTGGAAAGATCTCGGCGAGTACAGCTCATTCCCATATTTGATTTTTTGATTTGAACAATTTTTGGTTCAACTTTGAGCCGTTCAAATAACCGGTCCCGCGATACTAACTTTTGAATGAACAGTCCGATTTGAACAAACTTTTTTTTGTTCGAAAGATCTTTTCAAGGATACTTCATTCCCGTACCTACATTTTTGATTTGAATATTTTTTTCGTTCAACATTGAACCGTTCTAACAAGCTCTCACCCCTAATAACTTTTGAGTGAACAATCCGATTTAAACAAACTTTTTTTTGTTCGAAAGATATCGGCAAGGATACTTCATTACCGTATTTAAATTTTCAATTTGAACATTTTTTCGTTCAACATTGAACCGTTCAAGCAACCTTTCTCCACCTAATAACTTTTAAGTGAACCGTCTGAATTGAATAAACTTTTTTTGTTCGAAAGATCTCGGAGAGACTCGTTCCCATATTTCCCTTTTCAATTTGAACCATTTTTCGTTCAATGATGAACCGTTCAGAAAATTTTTTAACATGAGCGATTACTGGGAAATTTAAATTGAATGTTGATTCGAAACTTAAAGGCGGATTTCCTTCAAACTAACTTTGTAAGAAAACAGTTTTGATAAAAAATGTATGTTAAGTACTTTTCTGAAAAATCTTCTGTGAGGACTCTGATTCCGACTCTGACTTCGCAAACATGGCGGAAATGCAAGCTCAGAAAAAAATGACTGACTGGGCAGACGATTTTTTGTTTATTTATTCATTTTTTTTTGTTTAATTTATTATTATTATTTTTATTTATTTATTTTTTTTTTGGCAGACGATATTTTTTTTTTTTTTGATTACAAAAATTGTTCATTCACGAGAGCATTTTATTCTTTACTTATATTTAACAACTGGCAACGGATTAAAAATAAAATTCGAGACATTTTATTAACGAACGAGGTTTTTTTTCTTTCTTCGATAAAATGTGTTTTGATGTTCTTTGTACTTTTATTTCATTTATTATTTTTTTTTCATTTGAAAACGATTGTGAAATTTTTCTACGGAAGAACTATAGCAGTTACATTCTTTAAAAGGTGCGACAAAATTTTATTTACTCGTTTATTTACTTTTTACGTGTCCTGATCATCTGATGAGAGGGGTATATTTTGCTTTTAGAAATCAGCTTTAAGTGTTATAAAGGTATGTTTGACATAATTTTCAGTTTCAGATATTCAAGAGAATATTGATTAGATGCTAGATAGCCGATGTCGATGTAGGGGAAAGTAGGCTCGTTTAGTTCTTGACAGAACTTCTTGTTGTTTTTCATAGCCTGAAAACCATATTTTACTCAGGAACTAAAACTACGCATTGGACATTTTCTACTCTTCATATTTTAATCATTTAATATTGGCATTTTAATTGGGCACTGGAGGTGCCCAATTAAAAGGATGTATCATGGCTCAGCTTTTTTGCAAATACTCCATGTATGTACTGTTAGAAAGTTAAGAATCTAAGGTAATAGGGACTATAAGTAGAAGGGATTTTCAAATTATGTGGATTTTCAAAAAAAAAAAAGCCGTTTAGGAGAATTGTATGCGATTTAATCAAAGAAAGTAGTTATACGATATATGCATAACACAATAAAGTATATTACGATACAATATGTAATTACATTTTGTTAACAAAATGTAAGAAAAATTAGTTCGCATTGAACGAAAAAGGAAAATGTTTATTAAAACTTCATGGAAGTGCATTGACAGTTTTGACGTTTCGTGTTTTTGACACTTGGATTTTCGACGCTCAACTGTTATAAAAGATTTTTATCAACAGTAAATCTTACAAGTTTGATATCACACGTTAGTCCCAGCCGTAACGCCAAGCACTAATGAAGCAGATCCTTCCCTTCTTTCCCCCTCCCTCTCTTTTAATAGCTTCCATTAAAGATCATGGAATCATTTTATCAACAGGTTTTCTTTTTCCCTCTCCACGCCCTGAAAACTCGACAATCTGCTCTGCTCTTGCCCAAGCTCTCTGGACATGACAGATAGGTTCTGTCCCCGAGGTCTTTTCGTGTTTTCGGGGCAAGACGTCGAACTTTCCGTCGCTGGAATTTCCACTTCTGAGGTAACGGGTAAAGGAGGATTATGCGTTGACCCTAAAGATTAAACTTTTCCGAGAAACGAAGAGGAAAGGTAGTTTAAGAGCTTTTATTTGTCCTGTCTACTCTGTTGGGAAATAGTGTGAATCTTATTCCTTTTGCAACAATATACAATCCTTATTTTCTTTGCAAATTGTACACTGTTAAAACTACAGGTTGCCCAACGCACTTTTAAGGGTGAAACGTTATGGTACCAGTGGCACCCTCCAAAGTATGCCACTTGACTTCTTATGGCACAATGGCACCCTTGAAGGTGCCATTCGTCTCCTTGTAGCATCCTATAGGTATCTTATGGTACCCATGGGAGGGCCGAGGTGACTCAATCGATGAGGCGTCGGACTAGTGACCAGAGGGACCCGGGTTCGATCCCAGCCGATCAAAATGCACCGTCTTGATGAATGGTGGCTGGGGGACGTTAAAAATGTCGTGGTCATAAAGTCGTCCAAGTGAAACGATACCTCTAGGGGTGCTGAGCCAAGGGTTTGCTCGACCGTTGGTTCTGGTTCAAAAAGAACAGAGCGCTCTTCAGGACCCTATCCCGGTTAAACCACGAGTTGTGGTAGGTACGGGGGACCCTGGAGTGTCTTATGGTACCCATGGGAGATCCATAGCACCCGAAAGAGCCAAATGGCACCTTCAAGCGTGCCATAAGGAGACAAGTGTCCCCCCTCGGGGTGGGGGGGGGTACCGCTGGTGCTACTTTGGTAACTGTATTGGGATGCCAGGACCATTATGGTCTCCTTCTGATAAAGCCCTCATTTCTCTTATTGTAGTAATGCTGATTTTCAAAAATATAATTATTTTGTATTGCATTAGTTCTTTTAGTTTTGGCTCTATTTGATATGATCTAAACGCTGTAAATTGTGTTCTTTTGCAGTGGTGTGGACAGCCATTTATTATGGATTAAATTCTGAAATAAAGCCATACAAAACACACACACACAGTCTCTCCTATATTACAGAATTATTTTTCAATGCACTTATCTTTTTTTATTTGTTTCAGTTTAGATATTTCAGTAAACGAAATTGCAATTTTCAATATTTATTGCTAAAATGACTTGTTAGTTATAAGGGATGCAGTACTGCATATAATAGAATATACTCTAATTGAGTAGTACTTCGTATAAGAACACTCACAGACATAACTTAACTACATGAACGAACGTTTATTAATCAGAACACATGCAGGAGTGTTGCTAAAACAGGAGGGTAAAATCCAATTACGATTACGATTAAATATTCAATGTATCACAATTATTCAATTTCTATTTCTGTAATTTCTTTTATTATTCCGATTTTACATATCATTAATTGCACCTTTTGTATTACTCTACTTTTACTCATTATGGATTGTACCTCTTTTAGTACCCTTCTTTTCCTTATATTCCAGTCTTATCTTTCAATGCATTCACTTATTTATTTATTTCGATATTTCAGAAACCGAAATCTTTCGTTTCTTCAATAACAAAACTCGGAATGCTCTCGAGAAGCGAAAAGGGAGCAGGTGTGCCCGGGACCCTGACGTGACCCCGACGCTTTTTCCCAAGGCTCGTGGGCACGTGATTGCCTTTCGTATAGGCCCGGGCAGAGGGGGGCCTTTTCATGAGTCCCTCTTTCTTTTTTCTTCGCCCCATTATGAGCTCTTCTCCCGGACAGTTCGGGGCGACACTGTTGCTAGGCGATCTCCGAAATTTTTGCAAAATCTGGGTGATACGTGCAGACGGGAAAAAAAAAAAAAAACTGGGACAAGTTGATGCATTCCTATGTTTTAAGAACTCTTATATTTACAGATGCAGTTTAGAAAAAAATTACTAAATTGCTCCATCAAACCGTTAGTTATGAGTTCCGATTGTGCATCTTTTTTTGTAGCTCGGTTTTCAGTCAGTTGCAGATGAGGGAGGGGGGGGCGCTCTATGCTTTGCAATTGATAAATTTGAGAGATAATATTAATGCATTCATTTTTAAGTCAAACAACGGCGATTTTTCTTTACTTTTTTTAGCAGCACAATAAACTGCAGCTCTGCTGTAGAGCGTGCAAATTGTCGTACTTAAATCTAACTAACACCTTTAATATTTTTAAATTTACAAATGAAAAATATACAAAGCATTGTACGAACAAGGTGCAAAATAATACCGATTTATGTGACACCATAATTGTGCATTAGAAATCTTTAGTTTGAGTCTAATCCTGTCCCTTATTCGAACCAAAATTAGAAAAGCTGCTCAAAACGTCAATTGTCTGCTAGTCTAAATACTTACTTGTTTGTAGGCTGCATCAAATACAGAAGAAAAAAAATCTCTCTCCCTTTTTCGCACACACATACACACGCTCAAACAAAAAAGAAAGCGGGAAAAAAAAATTAAATCAATATTTGAAGGACTGCCCTCTTTTTACAACGCTCTTCATTCGGTTTAAAAAGAATTTTCCTACCTATAAAACCAATTTATACTTCTTTTTATGCAATATTTAAAAGCATATATTTTTAAAAACCCCGGTTGAAAAATAGATTTTTTGTTCAATCTAAATTATTGCATCTTCAATTGACAATATAACATTCATAGAACAGAGAAGACGTATCTTATCTCATTTCTTAGACTATTATCTCTTATCAAAAAGTGTGTCTTTGTATCAACACTGAATTGACTTTCGATGTATTTCCTAAAAGCTCTTTACTAAAAGGAGTATAAGTCTCGATTTTGAAAATAGAAATAAAAAGTACTGGTTCGAATTCATTATTGTCACTCTAATAAATATTTGTGCTTTCGATTAAATTATAATTTTTTTTCTCCCATCCAAACAAGTATTGTCCTTTCGCGGTTTATCCTTTATTGAATTGTGCACACTGCAAAAAATGAACTGTTGCTTTTACAGTATAAAACAGGCAGCCGAGGTTCCAATTTAAAACTGTAAAATGCATAGTAACAAACTATAAAGCTAGTAATTTTAGTTTCTTACTGTAAAGTTAGGAATTTCACAGTTTATTGCCGCAAAATTTAGCTGTATTAGATTGTAAAAACAGCAGTATAATACAGGCAGCATAGGTTCCAGTTTAAAACTAGAAAAATGCACCGTAATGAACTGTAAATCTAGCAATTTCACAGTTTAGTACTGTAAGATTAGAAATTTTAGTTTATTGTTGTAAAATTAGCATATTTTACAGTTTATTACTTTTTAGCATTTAGCACCCCAGAGACCCCCGTACCTTCCAATTTGCTTGGATTAACCGGTTTTGTATGGGTCTCTGGGACATTTATTTAAAAAACAAAAGTACATATTTTGAACAAAAAGTTTGAGTAAATTTCGACACACAACAGATTCTTGACATAAGCATGACATAGAAATATAAACATTCAAATACACATGTGACATACAATTAATAAAATAAAAATAAAAATAAAAATAACTTATACGTGTGAAAAAGAAAGATAAATTTAAATGGAATAAGAGAAGAAAAAAATGGGGGGGGGGGGAAGTCACGTATATAATGGACTTCATTAGATGCCTCGAAAGAGGAATCCTTCATTTGAAAGCTTTAAAAACAGTTCATTTATCAAAGTTTATTACTATAAAATTAGTTGTATTATACTGTTAAAGCAACATTCATGAAGTGAAAAGTTTTATTGCATGCATTTAAGGAAAAATCCGACCGCATTCAGTTCCACACAGAGGAAGCGATAGCAACCTGTTCCGTCATCTTATAAGGAGTAGGAGTGTATTCGAAGTTGAGGAGGGGTGGGATGAAGAAGGAACTGGGAGAAGAAATCGGAGCAGCGACCGATCAGGTGGTTTGCTGCGGCGACGTGAGGGCGGGGAAACCTGAACTAGCTGTCACATAACTTGGGAAAACTGTTGGGAAGTTGACATTTAATGGATAAACGTTGAAAACGAATCTTTTAGTTTATTGGAGAAAAAAGACGAAGCAAATATAGAAGAAATTTGAAATTTTTTGAAGGCTCTACTGTAAAAAGTGAATGTTGTTTTTACAGTATAATAGAGCTAATTTTGTAATAATAAATTGCAAAAATTGCTAATTTTACAGTAATAAACTGTAAAATTGTTAATTTCACAGTTTATTACCGGGTATTTTACAGTTTTAAACTGGAACCTCTGCTGCCAATATCATACTTTTGTTTTTATACTACATTACAGCTAAATTTTACGGCAATAAACTGTAAAATTGCTAGTTTTAGTTTATTACTGCGCATTTTACAGTTTTAAATTGAAACCTCGGCTGTCAGTAATATAATGTAGAAAAAACAGTTCATTTTTTGCAGTGTGAACTTGTCCGCCAAGAAATATTGCATTACAAACTGTAAATGTTCTTTTTTCAAAGAAAATTTTCGCTCGTTATTAAAAAGAAAAGTACTTCCCAGTTTTAGGGTACTTGTTCAAAACTCACAACCTGGATAGCTCACATTGCAAAAATGAACTATTGTTTTTACAGTATAATACTGGCAGCCGAGGTTCCAATTTAAAACTGGAAAATGTACAGTAATAGACAGTGAAACTAGTAATTTTACAGTTTCTTACTGTAAAGTAAGAAATTTTACAGTTTGTTACAGTAAAATTTAGCTGTATTATACTGTAAAAACAGCAGTAATGTATTATACTGTAAAAACAGCAGTATAATACTGGCAGTAGAGGTTCCAGTTCAGAACTGTAAAATGCACGGTAATGAACTCTAAAACTAGCAATTTTACAGTTTATTACTGTAAAATTAGCAATTTTTTACAGTTTATCACTGCAAAATTAGCTGTATTATACTGTAAAAACAACACTCATTTTTTACAGTGTACACTCTTAATCAGTTCAATGAGAAAGAAGCCCGTAGCGTGTCACCATTTCAATCATGCCTCCTTTAAAGAGTCATCAATAACGACTCGCTACACTGGTTCCCTATCTCCTAATAAAATGATGCCACATTTCTTTATAGGAACGACAAAATGAATAAATGGCTCACACGAAACAGAATCCTCCGTTCTCACTGCCAAACCGAGATGGTTCTCCGTCCGCATTATTATTCCGCTCGCGGTGGCAGCATTGTGAAAGACCAAACGATATTCCGATGGAAGCCCCGATAGAGGTGGAGAGTCAATGATTTGTGTGATCTTAAGAGGTAAATCATCCGTCTTCTGAATGAATCGGGGCCCCCTCTCCATTAAGACGTCATATGTGGTGTAAGAGCGATGTTGAATTTTTAATTTAGATTGAGGAGGAGATAGGGGTAAATTAAATTTCATGGTGACAAAAATGTTGGAGATTTCAGATTAAACCCTGCCGTGCTTTAAGTGACATTTTGACGTAATGTCAAATGCAGATGTTGATCCCTTCCCCTCCATGTTCTACAATCTGCACTGCAAAAAATGAACCGTTGCTTTTACAGTATAATTCTGGCAGTCGAGGTTCCAATTTAAAACTGTAAAATGCACCGTAATAAACTGTTAAATTAACAATTTTACAGTTTAGTACTGTTAAATCAGCAATTTTACAGTTTAGTACTGTAAAAGTAGCAATTTTACAGTTTATTACTGTAAAATTTGCAATTTTACAGGTTCTTACTGTAGAGTTAAAAAATTTAGTTTATTGTCGTAAAATTTAGCTATATTATACTGTAAAAACAACAGTACTAGCAGCAGAGGTTCCAGTTTAAAACTAAAATGCACCGTAATAAACTGTTAAATTAGCGATTTTACAGTTTATTACTGTGAAACAAACAATTTTGCAGTTTAGTACTCTAAAAAAGAACAATTTTAAAGTTTCTGTAAAATTAGCAATTTTTACAGTTTATTACTATAAAATTGCTGTATTATGCTGCAAAAACAACATTCATTCTTTACAATGCATGTCTATCTATTTATTTAAAAAAAATCAGTTAAATTTTTCAAACAATACCCATTATCTCCTGTCGGAAAAGGACCGTCTTTCCATTCATCAAACTACAGTCGGAAGAAATCGTTCCACACGAATTCCAGAGCGGGGGAAATTAATTCCAAAGGGTGGCGCATCGTCCGGTATTAAAGTTTTTTCTCTTTTTTTCCGGAAGGGCAGTTTGTCCGGGGCGGATGTCCAAACACCCTTTTTTTCCCAAGGAAAGCGGACGATGTTCCTGTCTCTTGTGACAGATAGAGCATTATTTCGGCGGAGGCACACCGGCGTCTCGCTCGGATGGAACAGGAAGATCGTCTGTGGCCGATAATGGGAAGCGCCCCGCTTTTCCGCCGACCGTGGAACTTCGGGAATCGCCGCACAAAGCGTGGGAGGATGCGTAAAGTTGGTATTATTTGATGGTTGTATGGTACAAAACCGTCGTTGTGTTTGTTATTGATTTATGTATTTTTTGAGGCGATGCCAGTTGTCGAATTGTCAGTGATTAATGAAAAAAAAGGGGGGAACTTAAAATTATTTATTTCTACCGGATTAATATCGTTCTGACTGAGAATAGTATACATACAAATCATTGAATAGTAAATTATTTGTTCTGTAGCTTTATGAGAGTTCATACGCAACTAGGAGGCTTGCACAAAAATAAATCTATCTCCATATATTATTTCTCTAAGCCGAATCCTATACCCGGTCGAAACTCGCTCATTTCTTTATCGAATTGCAAGAAAATTTATGATTTTGAAGCTTATCCCGCGGGCTATTGACGAAAATTAGACCCACCCTCTAAAAAGTCTCGGTTCGTTTTTTATTCGAACTTCAATTTTTGGGCACAAAATTGACTCTATCTAGCGAAATAATTGTCGTATCGTCTCCATTTTGATTTCATTCGAAAGATTAAAAAAAATGCGTTCTTTAGAACGTTTCTCCGCTAGCGCCGCGTAACGAGAATCTCAAAAATCCACGTTTAAGCGACTTATAAGCGATTGTAGTTTGAAAAAGTTAAATTTTTTGCTCAACTGTCAAAATCGTTACATTGTTGCTCAAATTAATTTTAAATGCGACATTTCAAGCCAAGGCTTAGCTAGGTAAACCTTAATTGTAAATTTTATTGTTTCAAAATACTATGGTAGTTTTGCGATAACGTTAGTATTTAGTTTAGTAGTAGCCTTGGGTATTTGATTTTAATATAGGGTATCACTTTTGTAGTAGTTGTAAAAGTGAACGTGTCTTTGATCTCTTTGAAAAGTTGTCAGAACGACGGCAGTTGATGGCGATGTCGTGCAAACGTACAAGATTTTACATTTTTTTTTTTTTTTTTTTTTTTTTGTGGAATTCCGCACGGGTCACCTAGTATATATAGAAATGAATGTTTGTATATATGTATTTGTTTGTTTGTATGTTTATTCCTCATACACATCCACGGTTTTCGTCGGATTTTCATCAAACTTGCACAGAGGTTCTTGGATGCACTAGAATTCACGTAGGCGGGGTTTGAAATTAAAAAAAAAAAATTAAGAATCCCAAAATTCTAATTTTTTGTCTCAAAATTGCCATTTTCTTTCCATTTTGAATAGATAGAGTAATGGAGATAAGCCTTTAATCATACAAATCGATAAAATTTAACACACTTAAATGTGAGTATTTTCCAACAAAGATTACGATTAACAATGAATTATCAATTTAAGGGTCACCTATTTCATTTCAGCATGACATAAGTGAAACAATTATAATTCATGTTCTAATTATACCTTGGAACATTGTTATATTAATAAGCACCCGGGCTACACGCCAGGTAATAAGCTAATAAATAAATAAAAATAAACTCTATATTCCTATTTTTCAGATATATGCATGGTACACTAATGCATCTATAATTTACCTTCTGGGCGGAGGGTAAGAGAAGGGGTGGTATAACAGTTCTTTTTGGCAGTAAATGTTCAAACTAAGGGCTATAGGGGTGGGGGGGGGGCTTTATTTAGTTTTATTATTTGTCCAATTTATTCACAAAATACAGTGAACTCTCACTTATACGCCGCCTCATTTATGCTCCTTTTTCACTTATACGACGATTTTCAATGGTCCCAGCACATTCCATAGCATAATAATGATAATATCATTCTTTTATGCGTCGCTCTAAAAATAAATATTTCACTAATGCGCCGAATTTTTCCGTAAAACTTAAAAAAAAAATATTTTTAATTTCTTTAAAAAATAAGCATGTTTCTTAACTTTCCTCTTTAACCTTTCGCCTTTATTGCTCAGGGAAGGCATTTTTTCCGAATGAACTAAAATTCGGAGAGGGACACATATCCATTATGTATCGTTTTAAAAGGAACACTTTGTGATTAGGTACGCTACAATTTTTGTTTTCTCTTTATCATTGTAGTTACGTTCCAGTAATGTCCCTTTTCTATAGAAACATTCTTATTCATTCTCTCATTAGAACTTATGTTGTGTTTTAGTCCTTTAAATAGGCCTGTTCACTTATACGTCTCTGTCACTTATGCGCCTTTTTCTGTTGGTCCCTTGTCCCGGAGCATAAGTGAGAGATCACTGCAAGACAATATTTTTTGCCAATGCGAAGAATAAATATAAATATCTCTGATTCCAAAGAAGGGAGAACGAAGGCAAAGTTTCAAACATTTTCCGATAATCCGAAATGAAACTTACCCTTTTGCACCTCCGCCGGCTGTAGAATGCTATGCTAGTGACTAAAAGCACAATGGCCAGGGCCCCGGCGGCCGCCCCGGCACCGATCAGCCAGACAGAAGAGCCACCGCTCGAAGACGACCTCCTGTCGACAGAGGGCGGAGACGATTCTGCAATGAAGAGTTGAAAAGCGTGTTAGGAGGGAGGCATTAGTCATATTTCATGACTTAACTACACTACAAAAAATGAATGTTGTTTCCACAGTATAATACGGCTAATTTTATAGTAATTCTACGGTAATAAACCGCAAAACTACTTAATTTGAAAGTAATAAACTACAAAACTGCTCAATTTTACAGTAGTAAAACTAAAATTGCTAGTTTTCAGTAATAAACTGCAGAATTGCTAGTCATTACTGTCATACACGAGTCAAAAGTCAGTTGCCAATAGCACATTATTATTGCAATATGCGATTCCAAGATCAGTTACCAATGATATCACTCCGATACCACACACGAACCGTAGATAACTATTAACATCGCCCTCCATGCACGATGATGTCATGGCAAAATGGACATTCATTTGTTAGGATACCCCATTCAGCAGCACTGTTCCAGTTGAATATAAGATACTATGGTGGCTGCCGCTTATTTGAATCACTTTTGCTATGAACAGTTCTGATTGAATGAAGTGGCTGATTCAATAAAGCGGCAAATTTCATGAGGCTGGATTGTGTTCTGTTTTTAACGATTTGATTCATTAAAGCGGCTGAATCAATTAACCACGCATTCAATTAACCGGCACCCACTGTATACTGCAAAATGAACTGCTGTTTTCACAGTTTTCTCCTGACAGCTGAGGTTCCAATTTAAAACTAAAATGCACAGTAATAAATTGTAAAACTAGCAATTTTACAGTTTATTGTCGTAAAATTTAGCTGTATTATACTGTAAAAACAAGAGTATTCTACTGCCAGCAGCAGAGGTTTCAGTTTAAAACTGCAAAATGCGCGGTAATAAACTAAATTTGGCAATTTTACACTTTATTACTGTGACATTGGCAATCTTACAGTTTGGGACTGCTAAAGTAGCAATTTTACACTTTATTACTGTGACATTGGCAATCTTACAGTTTGGGACTGCTAAAGTAGCAATTTTACAGTTTATTACTGTAAAGTTAGCAATTTTTAGTTTAGGACTGTTAAAGTAGCAATTTTACAGTTTATTACTGTAAAGTTAGCAATTTTTACAGTTTAGGACTGTTAAAGTAGCAATTTTAAAGTTTATTACCGTAATGTTAGCAATTTTTGCAGTTTAGGACTGTTAAAGTAGCAATTTTACAGTTTATTACTGTAATGTTAGCAATTTTTACAGTTTAGGACTGTTAAAGTAGCAATTTTAGTTTATTACTGTAAAGTTAGCAATTTTTACAGTTTAGGACTGTTAAAGTAGCAATTTTAAAGTTTATTACCGTAGTGTTAGCAATTTTTACAGTTTAGGACTGTTAAAGTAGCAATTTTACAGTTTATTACAGTAATGTTAGCAATTTTACAGTTTATTACTGTAAAATTATCTGTATTATATTGTAAAAACAACATTCATTTTGCCAGTGTACCAGTAAAGTAAAACTCGCCAATAGCTGTCGAAAGTGAAATTTCCGAGCCAACCTCTCTTCAAGACTTTCGCTGTCTTCCCTCCACACCTGATCAGCATTCGCGCAGCGGGCCATTGATTTGTTCCCGCGCCGTAGGACATCCGCTCACAATCCGATTATTTAAAAACACCAAACGCTCTCGATCATCCAGCCAACAAACAACATCCGAATCTGATCACGCAACGGCGCGTGCCTGCATTGTCTCCCGAGCCTCCTTAGCACATCCCATCCTCCGACCCATCACTCCATCGGAGATTTTTCCAGTAGCCAAACGACCGGAATTTGAGGAAGAGCGATAGTCCCTAATGCCAGATCGTCACGGACTCCTCTGGTATCTTGTCGAGAAGACAATGCGGCGAAGAGGGGATTCATCTTGTTGCACTCATCTGGATCTGGAGGGTATATCTACTCTTCAGATAGCATTCAGGTCGGCCGATTATCAACGGTTTGAAATCTATTGCGACAAGAAATCTATTACAATTAGAGGGGGAAAGCAAAACAGAAACCATCTAAGCTTCCTAAGAAGCGTTTAACGAACTCGTTTATACAACTCGCGAGCTTTAGTGCCGAAGATGTAATGAATTTAGATCTTTTAATTAGATCGTCTTCGTTGTAAATATACTGTAAAAATGAATGTTGTTTTTACAGTATAATTTTACAGCTAATTTTATAGTAATAAACTGTAAAAATTGCTAATTTTACAGAAATAAACTGTAAAATTGTTCTTTTTTAGAGTAACTAAACTGCAAAGTTGCTTGTTTTACAGTAATAATATTATATAATATTATATAATAATTTATTACTGTGCATTTTACAGTTTTAAACTGTAACCTCTGCTGCCAATATTATACTGTTTACGGCAATAAACTGTAAAATTGCTAACTTTACAGTATGGAACTCTAAAATTGCTAGTTTTAGTTAATTACTGTGCATTTTAGTTTTAAAGAGCAGTTTCCGCACTTAATTTTTCTTTCTTCTTCTTTATTTTTCTTTTATTTTTTTAAAGAAATTGTTAAATTAGGCTTACTTTTGATGCATCAATTCAATATAAATTAAGAACATAGACAAAAATATTTTTAAACCCCCGTCCCTTACAAGTATAGTTTACGCATTGAAAATCGGAAATATGCTTCAAAAACTTAGTTGGGCATATTTTCAAGCTTTGTATTTTAAGTAAAAATTTAATATATTAAAAAACGAAAGGAAAACAAACAATTATAATTTTAAAAATACATGAGAAGCATTTTTTTTTAATTCATAATTCAATGGATCTAATGTTCAAAATCGAAATAGTATTCATTACTAATTTCTCTGCCTTCTTTTCTTTCATCCTTAGTAAGTTACTTTTCGTAATGGATATTGATCGCTATTATTATCCTCACTATTTTCATACATTTCCCTTCTCCAAAACTAATTCCACTCCTTCGAAACATATAAAGGGGTATTTTAACGACTTGAAAACATTCTTAGCATTGTCTCAGAAAAAACATATGTTTTCAATTTTCTTAAAAACGAAACTGCATAACTACAAAAAGCATTCTTTGCTATGCTGATTACTGAATGTTTTCTTTAAAATATTACCTTATAATTAAAAAGCACCTGTCATGTGATAAAATATGAAATACAAAATGAATGATACCATTAAAATCTCTAAAAAAGTTTCTCCGGAATATTAAAAAATGGAGAAAAGAGCTTTGCGTACGTCGGCTATGAGTTATTTTGAGTGGATCAAATGTCTAAAACATTTGAATTCAATGTCTGAAGCTTTGAAGTTTAATCTCAAATATTGATGTATTTGAATGGTATGAAGTACAAGATAAGGATTGGAAATACTAATGTCAGGGAAGCAAGAAAATTGAAACAGAGTTCGAAAGAATTTTCGGTGAGAACTAGGGATGCACCGATTAATCGGCAGTACTGATTAATCGGCCATAATCGGCCACTTTGCCGATTATTAATAATCGGCAAAATCGTGCCGATTAATCGGCGGAAAAAATATTTTCTAATATTATTTTAAAAAGTATACTTTCACTGTGAAACTATGATAAATAATTTTATGAATAGTAATAATAATAATCACAGTTGATATAAAGTTTTTAATAAGTTAATTTTCTTATTTTGAACAAATGTACACATATGCAATGAGTTACCGCCCGTAAGCTAGGGCTGAAGCAGAACTGTAGCAAATGCACCCACAGCTCGATCATAGCATCCTAAGACTGCAGTTTCGTCCTTATTGTGGGCTCCTCAGTTAGGAATAGCCAATGATCGAGCCGGAGGCAAAAATCCTCTTATTGTAGCTAAGATAGCCAACAAACTAGTAGATAAAGGGAATTTATCTTACCAGCGAGCGTCCGCAAACTATCTTAGCTAAAATAAGAGGATTTTTGCCTCCGGCTCGATCGTTGGCTATTCCTAACTGAGGAGCCCACAATAAGGGCGAAACTGCAGTCTTAGGATGCTATGATCGAGCTGTGGGTGCATCTGCTACAAATGTACACATAGACAATGTTGCAACATTTTTCATGTGTCAATATTTTTCTTTTTTGCGCAGTGCTTTTAGATAACCTCTAATTTTCACAAAGAATAAAAGTCTTGATTTAAATGGCTACTAATATTGAATAACATTTTCAATTGAATGCTCCTAAATTAGAGTTCTCACCACAAACTCCCCCCCCCCCCTTTTTTAAAAAAAATTATGTCTAGTAACATAGTTAACAATGTGTTAATATAATATTATTGACAATAATATGGAAATTGGTTTTAAGAAATAGGATAAAATTTGAAATTATTTTTGAGAAATTAGGATATGGAAAAATAAATAAATTGTATATTT
Source organism: Uloborus plumipes (assembly GCA_038373865.1). Lineage (NCBI taxonomy): Eukaryota > Metazoa > Arthropoda > Arachnida > Araneae > Uloboridae > Uloborus > Uloborus plumipes. The sequence continues at coordinate 5,305 of JAXGGA010010031.1, read as the reverse complement.
TCTTTCATAAATAGATTACTATTTCTAAAATCACAATTGTAAACGAAAGAAAAAAGCGGTGATGGTGAAATTGTTAGTTTAAAAAATATCATCCTGATCATTAATCGGCTTGGCCGATTAATCGGCCGATTAACAACAGCCGATTAATCGGTAATCGGCCAATTTGCTTATCGTTGCATCCCTAGTGAGAACTTTGAAATTCACATAAGAGACATCCAAATAAATAAAATAGGGTTTCAGTTTCAGTTATTAGAGCAGAGGGTGGGGGAGGGGGAGATTAGTTGTCAGAACCAAACCTTACTTTAACAGCCTATACAGCTCTTGAAATAAAATTTGCTGTAGCAGATTTATCCATAAATTAATAATTTAACTGATGACTTCTCGTTTCATAGTTTTTTTTTTTTTTTTAACTCTTTCTTCTTTCAGAAGACGAGACTGTTTAAAAAGTTTCTTTAAAAAATGGAAGAGAAATATCACCAAAAGGAAATTGTATCGTCTGCGAAAAGTTTGACAGTCCCTGTTCCATTTCACCTTTAGCGGAAGAGAGGCCTATAGGGGACCTGTGACGGCCATCAGTTCGTGTCAGGAATGGAAAATGAACCAATGAAGAAAAAAACACCATTCCGCGAGATTAATATTGGAAAGATTTCTTAACACACCAACAGCGTATAAAAGAGGATTTAAAGTTGCTTGTTTATATGTAGGCCGTAACCAGCTCGTAGTTTCAGGGAGAGCTTTTACCAAACCTATTTCTCGTGAAATCTATAAAGTCACTAAAATTTGATTTCATGTTCTATATTCTTCTGATTTTTGTTACAATGCTAAAAGGGCACATGTGGAAATTGTTAAAAAAAAATTAATCATCTTTTTAAAAAATTAATCATTAGAAAAAAAAAATAGAAAAGAAAATAGCGTTAAATATAGAATTTGATGCTTACAATTTGAAGATAATTTTGGTGTTTTTTAGGGGTATTAAAAATTCGAAGGTAAAGCTGTATTGTTCAGAAATTATGTTTGCAACAACTACAATAAAAATAAATACTGCATAAAAAACGCTTAATTTGTAGTTATTCAATAATGATAATTTTCTTTTTCAAATGCAGTTTCAAAGTAAATAAGAAAATTAAAATAGCAATGATAAATTTTTCAGTAAGAAACTGGAAAACATTTTTTAAATAGCCTTGAAAATTTTCGGAGGGGGTTTGAACCCTAAAAACCCACCCCTTAAATACGGCCCTGTTTATATGTGTGTGAGTGTTTTTTGTTTCTTTTCATTTTTTTAATTATTATTAACAACATTTAATTTATGTGTAGTGATTCAATCGTATTTTTTAAGAGGTCTTTTTTTACTCAGTCCCCGATTCTCGCCGGTGCTCTGGGTGTTATTCCTCTCGTTGTGTTGTAAATATTTCTCGTGTTGTATTGTGTTGTAAATCTTTCTTTAATGTCAATAAAGAAGTCAAACCTCTCGAGTCAGTGGCACCCTAAATTTCATAGCGATTTACTATGACACGACGCCGACAACAACAACTGCAAACACGCATAAAAGAGAAACTGTCGAACACAGCCAAAAATGAACTGCTGTTTTTACAGTATAATACTGGCAGCCGAGGTTCCAAGTTAAAACTGTAAAATGCACAGTAATAAACTGTAAAACTAGCAATTTTACAGTTTTGTTTATTACTGTTGTTTATTATGTTTAGGGTAAAAGCACCAGTAGTCGGCCATTTAAGATAACTTTTGTTGATCTTGGCTAACCTAGAACTTTCAGCTATCAATACAGCAACAAAAACAAGGTAAAACTTTAAAATGAACCTTTCTGATAGTGAATCCCCTACTTGTTTCAGAAATTAAAAAAAAAATTATGTTAAAATCCAAGCTGTTGTCAACACTAGTAAATGCTCCAGTAGTCGGCCACAGAATCATCTTAGCTGAAAAATAAGCAGAATCGCAATCTTGGATGACGGGCACACCATTCAAAATGAAATGACTCATTTACTCATTCAAAAAAAGTACCCAAAAACTTAACTGCCACTGGTTGATGATTGAGGATAGGTACATGAATGCGTCATATCTGATTTTGAATTAAAAATTTACTATTTATGAGGAGTTTTATGTCATTGTGGCCGACTACTGGAGACTGGCCGACTACTGGAGCACTTAACCTATTACTGTACATTTGACAATTTTAAACTGGAACTTTTACTGCCAGTATTATACTGTAAAAACAAGTTTATTTTTGCAGCTCGCGCGCGCGCGTACTGCATCTTTTTTAGTGAACCCTATGTACCGAAAGACAAAGTACGTGCCAACCTTGATCTTCTCATTTTGACAGTAATTAGCAACACACCGAGTCGCAACAACTGTGGGAAGGACCCGCATATCCCTTCATTAAAATAGGTTCGACGCCATTGTTTGCAAAAGGACCGTCTCCCTGTCATACGGGCACTTGACACTCAAAACAACTTCCACAATAGGAGAGCGCAGTCTCCATTTACATAGAGGCACAGGTGCTCTCTCCACTAACAAAAGGTCGCCACAACACTTGTGTGTGAGGCTTTTTTTTTTAATATTTTATTTTAATAATTATTATCTTTCGTTTTGCTGCTTCTCTCGTCCAACACCTGCTGATGGGAACCGAGCCTGAATCCCAGTGTTTGGGGCAGGAAATCTGTGACACACCCTTTTCTCTCTCTCTCTCTCAACAAGCCACTTGGGAGGGTGGAATTGGATTAACCTTTAATAGGGAAAGAAGGAGTGCTCGGGCCCGCTCTGCCTGGTTTTATAGTCTCATCACCTGACTTCTTTGCAAGTTTTGATCTGCTGTTCTGCAGCAGGTTTTTTTTATTGTTTAGGCTCTTCTTCGATTTTTATGGTTCCTTGTTTGTTACAACAAAAGATACTTGTGGAAGAATTAATCCACAAGAGAAGTTTCGAATCTTTTAAACCGTAGAAATGCAGATGGGTAAAACTTGTTTTAAATATATATGACCTGATTTATTATTATAATTGTAGTCGTTTATCGATTTATTATATTATTATTATTTTTGTAATTACTCATTCATTAATTTTGGGCAAACATTTTTTCCTCTACCATATTCTTTTTTTTTCTTTACACTGTAAAAAAAAAGGTTGTTTCTACAGTATAATGCAGCTAATTTTACAGTGATAAACTGTAAAATTGCTAATTTTACAGTTCATTACCGTGCATTGTACAGTTTTAAACTGGAACCTCTGCTGCCAGTATTACACTGCTGTTTTTACAGTATAATACAGCTAAATTTTACGGCAATAAATTAAAATTTAGGAAACTGTAAAATTGCTGGTTTTACAGTTTATTACTGTGCATTTTACAGTTTTAAATAGGAACCTCCGCTGCCAGCATTATACTGTAAAAACAACAGTTCATTTTTTCTAGATTACAGTTTGAGATTATTCATTTACTGTTTGAAGTTGCAACTCACAGCAAATTTTTTAATCGCCATTTTCTTCGTTTAGTCGCCCTGTGGTCAATCCTGACTGATAACATTGCTCTTTATTCCGTTTGGAATAATTATTACATGAGTATGTACGGCATTTGTTTGATTTGTATTATAATATGACTAATCATGCAATTAATTGCAATTATAACAGCAGTTTCATTTTCATCTGGTGCCCTTGAATGTCGGCACATTTAACGAGAAAAATCAGCTAAAAGCTTTTACTTTCGAATGCAGGCACTTAACCTAACGTAACTAAACCAGTTCCTATTCTTCCCAAGATCAGCGACCTGTAAAATCTTTCCTTTTTGTCCGTTTAGCCGTCTGATTTGCTTGTCATATGTCTGGTGTGTGTCTGCCCATTGTCTGGAGAAGTAATCTCTAATCTTTAATCGGGGAGCCATCCGGAATTTCAATGGACGACAATCATTAAAAATCAGCATCCTTATGGTAGGAATTCAATCCCTCCTTACTGATTGAGTTTGGACGAGACGCAAGACTGTAAAAAAATGCAGTTGTCTTTCATTTTATCGATCTTCGTTACATCGTGCTTTTGCCAAGTTCGAGATCACCCAAAAGTATTACTTTTCAAGAACATTCTAATTTTTTGTTTAGTCAATGAACAAATAAGCGAGACTTTTTTTTATCCATTTAATTTCTCTATAATTTAAGCAATGAGCACAATCTAGTTGAAGCTTTTGATTTTGAGTTTACTAAAAAAATAATTAAAATATTCTGAATTCATTTTACCTCGAGAAAAAAATTATTCTATTTTTAATTGTTTATTAAGGAACTCATTTTTCTCTTTTTTACAGATCTAGATTATATCGCGTTTTTGAATAAATCGTGCTTTTTTGTTGTGTGGATCAACTCTATCACTTAGATAGAGTAAAAACTCTAAAAGAACAAAATAGCTTTTTATCATCTTATACTGTTTTAAACAAAAAAGACACGAAATATCATCATCTGAAAATACGATCAAAAATACATTATCGTACTAACTCGCCTTTTATCTAAACAGCATGTACATCCAATGGGCTATCTGGATTAAACGAAGTCCGGTTCAAGGGGCCCGAATGTAGGACGGAAGGTCCAAAACCAAAAGGTCCACGAACAGAAGATCCACGTCCAAAAGGTCCACGGGATAGAAGATCCACGAGACAGAAGGTCCAATGGCCAGAAGGTCCAATGGCCATAAGGTCCAAGGAACATAAGGTCCGACAGCCAAAAGGTCCACGAACAGAAGGTCCATATTTTTGGACAGCGATGGCATAAGGTCCGGATTTGTAGTTTATTTCTGAAATTTCTTGAGCTAATTCAAATATTCGCCATAGAACGGAAGGTTATGCTGAAACATTATTCTTAATGTCGTTATATTATTCCGTCTTACTGAGTTTTTATGGGGGGTTGCGGGGGGACGTCGTTATATTATTCCATCTAACTGAGTTTTTATGGAGGGGGGGGGATGTTAATCATATTGAATGATAATGCTCATCAATAGAGCATTAATTAAAGCTCTAATAAATGTCATTGTCTCTGTTATTGTTAAACACAATGAAATAATAGTTATTTTATTATTTGTTTTTCGTACTGGATGGTTATAATCTATATAATTTGCTTATCCCCCCCCCCTTCTTTTTCTCTCTGCTTCCCTTGTACTACATGTTTCTGAGAGTCTAAATGCTAATTTTAGCCGACCCCTTATCTTATGAGTAGAAATAGTTTGTCTCGGGGATGGCGTCGGGTGGTGCAGATAGAGTACCCCGAGGCATTTGTCTTTGCTTCGGAAACTGGTTGGGTAGGAAGTTCGTTTGGGTAGGACGGGT
>JAXGGA010010030.1:0-48815 GCA_038373865.1 Uloborus plumipes | reverse complement strand
TTTTTGCTGCGTAATATCGTTTTTGTTTTGTACGACTGCAATATATTCTTCTTTAATAGGACTTGTTATTTTGCCAGGGGACAAAACTAAACTGGTTGTTATATATAAACCTCAGCCATTGCGCATAGATGTTTTATTAAAATAAACATTAAGAATTCGATATTTTACTTCTGTTTAATTAAAATATTAAGATTTGTAGCAACATGTTGGAGAAAATGTAGTCAGATTGTTAGTGGACGCGACAAGGCAAAATTTCCCTAGAGCTTAATAATCAGCTTAAAAACTCACGAGAGAGAGAAAGATAAAAACTTCTCACAAATTTTAAGAAACTAATTTCGCCTTAAATTATTTAGCGTCAGAGCGAAATGAGGAAAAAAAATTTCAGCATGCATTCTTGACGGCTATAACTCAAATATATAATAATAAATTTATAAAATAAATTTTAATAAGTCCGACATGAATTATTACAGCGTGCAGTACTAATGATTAATTCCCCTAAGAAAACTTACCCAAGAATTATGAATGAATACGAAATGCCCCATATTAAATGAACTAGATAAAATTTTCACTCTTAGCTCATTTCGATAAATTACTTTTTATGATACTGAAAATTAGAAACGCGAATGATATCTTAAGACATCAAGCCATAATGACACTTCTTAAAAGCTAAGATAAAGAAAAAAATCCAAAATATCTTTTTTGTAATCTAACTTTAATATCGTGATGGATAATATGCATACCTGACAATGAAGATGATCGGGGGAAGACTACAGTACTTTTAGATTAGATCCTAAAAGAAACATTAAGAATTTTTGTAATTATCGAGCCATAATGCTTCGAATCAGCATTTCATTAATATGAGAATACGTTAAATATTTAATCTGCATATAGCTAAGAAGGTAATTTCGAATGCAATTAATCTTTTAAGTTCTTCGCCTTAATGCCTTTGATAAGGAAAGTTTTTTTTTTTTTTGTATGTAATGGAAGAAGAAATCATATTAATGAGTATGCGTACGGCGCCAGTTTTAGAAAAAGATATCTTTTTCTTCTATCTCATTAAAGCTTAATGTGTTTGGAGAGTATTGATTGGCGCAGATGCATGACGTCACGTTTATATCGTTCCATAATATTTAATGACATTAATTAACATTGATCGCATTTTTTGGATGTGACATTAGAAGTAATGTCGAAAGTGTTTCGTTATTTGATTCATTTTATGGGTTTTGTTAAAGGCACGTATTTTAGCTAAATTACTTTCGCAAAACCGCATGTACATTACTTGGATGTTATTTCGAAATTAAAGCTTCAATCTTCATTGGCCTTTCGTTTCAATACATGTCTCAGTCTCGAATATAATTTATTTCGCTTTGTTTTATTTTAAGAAGCTATTTGTATGCTTGTATTTCGTTTTCCGATTGAACCACCGAAGAATTAAATAAATAGTTAATTTATTTATTAATTTATTTTTGAATACATAATGAAGCACATGTGAGAAATGTTTTGATTATTATCTGCATTTCATATTGACAAGGTTTCTTTGTGTAGTTTGCAGCAGAGGCGCCCACTGGGGGGATTATGGCGCCGTCAAAATTTTTGGGGGGGATTTTTTTGAACGAATTTATTTATGAATTTGAATTATTTATTAATTTATTTTTAAATTAAATTATTTATTGATTTTTTAATGTAAATTATTCATTAATTTATTTATTTTTAAATTTAAGTTATTTATTTATTATTATTTATTTATTTATTTTGTGTGTGTGTGTGTGTGTGTGTGTGCTTGGAATGTCTGGAAAAAGGGAAAAAAAGCGATTCTATTCTGCGCATAATTAGTACTTCCAAAAAATAAATAATATACAAAAAATAATAGTTTAATTTAAAAAATTGAATAAAAATCTAAATAAATAATATTTAAAACAATAAATAAATAATATTTAAAAAATAGATAAATTATATTTTAAAAATAAATAAAATAAAAACAGGGATAAAAATCATAATAGGGTTGTGAAAAATTTTGGGGGGGAATTTGCGCCATTGAGCTTGGAGGGGATGGGCACCCCTGGTTTGCAGTAAAAATAGCGGCTAAAAACGTCATCACTCCACTTGGATTTTTTTTTTTCAAGTTTAGAAATATGCTTATTCTGTTTCCCTATCAAATATAGATCCAGAAAGGAAATTTATGTTATTAATCGCCCACATGGTTGCTTGTAAAATAAACTCTCTCATCATAGCAGTTAATTAAATAAACAATAAATGATTAATTAAAAGTTATTTAAACATGTACATAACTGAAAGAAAACAACAATATGGTAGAACGGTCACATCAAAGAGAACACAAGTAATTAGATAGAACACTAGCTTTTGACTCATAAACTGTCAACAGTAATTTCATGAAAATATAAAAATATAAATTTAAGCAAAAGGAAAAACAACAGAGATACCAACATCCTTGTAAAAAATAACAAAAGGAATGTGTAAATATCAGTTTCAGAGGGAGAAAGAACGCATATTTTTTTTAATAAAGAACTATATTCATATTAAAGATAAAAAAGATGTTACGCGTAGAACTAAACGAGCCTACTTTCCTGTATACTAATGTCGGCGTTTTAGCATTAAATCAATATTCTCTTAACTAGATAAGATTGCTAAGCATGTGAAACATACCTTTATAGAATATAAGCTGGTTTCTGAAATAACGATATGCCTCTCTTATTTAAAAAAAAAGTGACATATTTGATGACATAGAATTAAAATTAAATTCAGTTTCCGAAATGGCTAGGCTTTTTCTTTTTCAGTATATTTCAACCATTTATGATCTTTCCATCAACGTCAGTTTAAAGTCAGCTATTAAACTTACAGTTTCATGACAGAGAACTGAAGAACAAAATTAAAAAATATATTTTTTTTCCTGACGTGCACTTTTGCATCTAAACATTTAAAGAATAAATAAATCAGCAAATAAAGTAGCAGCTCCTTCAAAACAATACAAATTGGCTTATATTATTAGCTTCTCTTACCAAGAAAAAGAAAATGCACCCAAAATTAAATATTTAAATAATAATAAAAATTACAATAAATCCTTTAAAACTTTTTTCCCTGCTGTTAACGAATGAAGCCCTCTGAAGTTCCTTTTATTTTCCGTTGTCAAAAATAAAAAGTAAATTAAAACCCATAATGAAAATTTTAAAGCAATCAAAAATCATTTTTTCAAAAAAAAAAAAAATATTTGCTCGTCATGTTGATTCATTCAATTAATATATGTAACTGTTAAGCTTACTAAAAATAATATTTATATTTTTATTAATAACATATTACCTTTTTTTTAACCAAAAATTAAGAATACGTGACGTCAAGAATGTGCGCAAATATTTTAGTACTAAAAATAATTTTTATGTAGATAGTTTCTTAGATAGAGAGTTCGAATATCACATATGGGTTGATATTTATTTTTTGACTGTTCAAAAATACCTTTAAATGACTAATAAAAAATTAAAATAAAATAAAGACACTTTTTTAATGTACTTATTCTTTGACAAGACCATTTACAACTAAGTTAAAAAAAATGTCCTTCGATAAATTCAGGATCCATTTTTTGCTTTATTTTTACCGTAAAGGCTTGTGTTTAGTTTTCTTAAACTGTTTCAAATTGAACAAACAAATTCTTCTGATCGAAGAGTAAAATTCCATCAAAAGTTATTGGGAGAGGGGAGGGGGAGGTTGGCAGATCGACAACCACACATTTTCCCCACCTCAAAATCCTACTTATCGATATTTTATTTCTCAATATTCTCAATTATTGCATTATTTCTTGAGGTCTTTATGGTATTATTATGATACCTTAAGCGTAGTTAAGAGTATAAGAAGATACACGAAAAAAAGTTCACAAAATATTTAAATCATCCAAATTTTTTACACGCAAATGAAAAACAATATGAAGCATCATCAGTTTATTATTATTTAACCATTATAGAGGAGCAATTAGGAATTACTTATTTTTTAATAATTGATAAAATAAAGTCGAGAAACAAACTTGAAACAACAGATAATTTTTAATATTATGTCGGTAGAAAATGACGAAAATGAGGGATTTGTTGTAAATTAGCTTACGAAGCGGAATTATTTGATCATAAACTTAATGTTGGATAAAAAGAAATAGCAAAAGTTTTCTTGAATTTTCTCAATTTCATAAAGATATAGCAGAAAAATAGCTTTTCACTCTTACAGAAGTAGCATTTTATCTACTCTTTAAGACAAAAAAGTTAAATATTTTTGCAAAACTCAAAGAATAGGTACATAAACAGAGTAATACTCTTAAAAGAAACCTATAGCTCTTTGATAAGTTCAATGCAGTACATTTATTTTCACATGACCTAAAATAGGAGAAAAGCACAACCATTTAATTCTTCCTTTAAGGCTTGTTTCAGAAACATTTACCCAAAAAAGTATCCCAACTTTGTGACATTTTATGTTACTTTATCTCTGATATGCTTCATAAAGCATTTGAAACCCAAATATTGATTATTCTTTAAAACTTGAAAAAAAATCGATTAAGAAATGAAAAATACATTTCATACTTTCTGATGCGACAAACTTACCGAGATAAACTACATGAAATATTTCTTTAGCATCAAAACTCGGGCCTTTCTTCTGAACATTTGGCTAGTGTGATGTTTCAAATTTATGTGCTTCTGTACAGACGAGAAAATGTTTCAAACCACTTTATTATTTAATGTTTAGATTCTTCAAGTCCTTATCTTGAAGTGTGATACTAACACCATTGTCATTTTCCCTAGAGGACTAAAATATACATTTTTAGCGTAACTTTTATGCAGAAGATCAAAATAAGGTACATTAAGCATTTTTGCTGCATAATATCGTTTTTGTTTTGTATGACTGTAATATATTCTTCTTTAATATACTCGTTACTTTGCCAAGGGACAAAACTAAACTAAGATTTATACGTAAAACCTTAGTCATTGCATATAAGCGTTTCGTTTAATTAATCATTAAAAAGTTATTTTTCTGTATTTAAGTGGTCAGGAGGAAATGGCCTGTAGTTAAAATATCAATACATATACAAAATAAAATGTAGAACACATAAAATATTCAATTATATAAAAGGAAAAAATGTTTTAAATAACAACAGATAATTACTTTTAAGATTTATTTTTTTTACTTATAGGATATAGAAAATTTATGTATATATATTTTAAAAAAAACCGTGAAAAGTAATGAATTTCAGTGCAATTAGATTAAATATATTGAAATTTATTTCCGATTCAAAGATATTTTGTTCCACTTATTTTTTTAATTTTTAGTATTAATATTGATTTTGCGACAACATCAATAATAATAATAATAATAATAATAATAATAATAATAATAATAATAATAATAATAATAATTAAAATAATAATAATAATAATAATAATAATTAAAAAAATAATAATAATAACGAGAATAATAATAAAATAGCTATTTGGTCAATTTCTCATAGCAATATAATCTTAGAAGAAGAGATATTTCGTCCGTTGTGATAAACGTGTTAATATAAAAATTACCCAAAAACATAGATTTTTACTAAAAATTGATCTTCTACTTTCGTCTCATCACCTGCTTAATATGCAAAGGTTGTTCAATCAAATATGCATCTAATCGGTCATTAGAAAATATATGGCTGACCTATGATTCTAATTTAAAGAGAGAGAAATATTTCAAATGCTACGCATCAATTATTTAAACTGCTAATAGTTTAAATATATCTTAAGCAGAAAGAAGCATATTTGCAATGTTTCCATGGCAACAGCAAATCTGAAAAGAAACATGTTTTTTTCCAATGCCAAATAGCCATTGTCCGATCGTTTTTTAACTGATGGTCAGCATGTCATTTTTACGTTATGACAATATCGACTTGTTAACTGGGACCCCAAGAATCTACTCTTTATATTACGCATCTAGAGATCGATCTTAAACTTGACCTACAAACTAATCGCCAAAGAAAAGATAGGTTAGTATTTTGATTAAAGAGGGGTAACATCCAAGTGACCGTTACTGCCATCTATTGCCGAGCCCATCAAGCAGCCAATTTCCGTATTAGCATGCTAAAATATGTTTTCCCATTCAACTTGGCTGATATTGACATTCTCAGCATTTAATGGGTTACCGAACTTTCAAACTTGACGGCGAAACAGAAACCTACCAAAAATTATGTTGTCAAGCCCCCTATCTACACGTCAGTCTGAAGAAAGAACGGAAGGAGGGGGCGGGAAACCCTTTCCCCTCCCCCCGCTTACATTCAGTATATACACGTTTAAAAAAAGTTCAGCGAAAGAAAGAGCGATTCAGGGGAAAAGCGAGAGGAAAAAGATGCCCAAGATGACAGGGATTGTTGGAGGTGATGGAAAGAGAAGGGATGCGAATATGAGGAGGATCAGACACCTTGATGATGGATGGGACCCTGAAATCCTTTTTTTATATTTTCTTCTTTCCACTTTCGCTTCGTCTATATTTCTCACCTTGTAGAAGCAAAAAAGTTTTTTTTTGGCTTTGTTTTTTAGCGTTTCTTAAAAGACGCGTTCAAGGTATAAGACAGCAGAAAAATGACAGAAATTTTGCTTGTAATGAGCAGAAACTATTAATCCTAAAATGCCTTAATGAGTTTCATGTCACCAGGAAGGGAGTATGCCTTTTTCGCCTTTCGGAACTGAACTATTGAGCTCTTCCTATCAAGTATCTAATAGCATCTTGTATTCATTATTATTTTGTGACAACGTGCCGAAAGTGACTCTTATTAGGTATATATCCCCCATTAAAATTAAGCACCAAGGAAAATATTTTTTTTTTAAATTGTTACGCATTTAATAACACATGATATTTTTTGAGTATATTGCTCATAGCACGTAATGGAAATATGTATTTTATGACGTGTTTTTAGAGAAAATGATTTCTCCGAACCAATGTACATTTATTTTTTCCCCTCACGAATAAAGAGATGTCTCAGTGAGTTACTTGTGTTAAGAGATTTCGAAAAATAAAACTAAGCTCTTAATTAAAAATAACAGTTGATTATAAACAAATTAATGCTTCAAACTATTTATATTTATCATAAATTTTTATTCTTATAGTTATTCATGTTTTTAAATATAATATTATGTCTTAATTATGTAGTTATGGAAAATTTTCACTTATGAGTAACTAAGTTATTTTTTTTAAGTCTTATGAAAGTACTAATTTTTGGCAAACAGTTTCTTCATTAATAACAAAATTTAATTATTATAAGAGTTTTCAATAGCAAAATCACTATCGCAAATATCAATATGGCGTCAAACATATAATGTGCTTCTGAAACAAGCATTAAAATTTAAAAGCAGAGGAATGAACTGACTGGTAACTGCTATTTCTACACACATCTAATACAGTGGTCATAAACTACAGCCAGCTAGCCATACACTGTTGTTTTTACAGTAGAATTCAGGCAGATGAGGTTCTAGTTCAAAACTGTAAAATGCACAGTAAAAAACTGTAAAACTCGCAATTTTAGTTTCTTACTGTAAAGTTAGAAATTTTACAGAATATTGCCATAAAATTTAGTTGCCGTAATAACAACAGTACCGTAATAACACCGTAATAACAGTATAATTTACCGTAATAACAACAGTATAATACTGGAAGCAGAGGTTCCAGTTAAAAACTGTAAAATGAACGGTAATAAACTATTGAATTAGCGATTTTACAGTTTATTACTGTAAAATTAGGAATTTTAGTTTATTGCTATAAAATTAGCTGTATTATACTGTAGAAACAACATTCATTTTTTTAGTGTATGTAGACCACGAAATTAGTATATTCGTTATTTGTTCAATGCTAGAAAACTGAAAACCACCTTCTGGAACTTTCTAAAACAACTGAAAAATCGTTTTAGACAATCCGGCAGCAACTCCCCACTGATCGCAGTCAATCAAATCACTCCTCACTTAACCCGCTACAGAGCCTTTTCGTTTCATTCCTATATTTTTGTTTTCAAAATACAGGCAATTTTCCAAAATGTAACAAATTGCTGCCAAATATACAGAAATCAGTCTATGGAAAACGGATACAAACTTCTTATTGATGAAGTAACTATCGAGTACGCTGTAAAAAATGAGTGTTGTTTTTACAGTATAATACAGAGAACTATACAGAAATAAACCGTAAAAATTGCTAATTTTACAGTAATAAACTGCAAAATTGCTAATTTTACGATAATAAACTACAAAATTGCTAATTTTACAGTAAAAAACTGAAAAATTGCTAATTTTACAATAATAAACTGCAAAATTGCTAATTTTACAGTAATAAACTGCAAAATTGCTAATATTACAGTAATAAACTGCAAAATTGCTAATTTTACAATAATAAACTACAAAATTGCTAATTTTACAGTAATAAACTGCAAAATTGCTAATTTTACAATAATAAACTACAAAATTGCTAATTTTACAGTAAAAAACTGAAAAATTGCTATAAACTGCAAAATTGCTAATTTTACAGTAATAAACTGCAAAATTGCTAATTTTACAGTAATAAACTGCAAAATTGCTAATATTACAGTAATAAACTGCAAAATTGCTAATTTTACAGTAATAAACTGCAAAATTGCAAATTTTACAGTAATAGACTGTATAATTTCAAATTTAACAGTTTATTACCATGAATTTTGCAGTTTTAAACTGGAACCTCTGTTTCCAGTATTATACTGTTAATTTTTATAGTATAAAACACCTAAATTTTACGGCAATAAACTGAAAAAAATGCTAACTTGACAATAAGAATCTGTAAAATTGCTAGTTTTGCAGTTTATTCCTGTGAATTTTAGTTTTAATTGGAGCCTCGGTTGCCAGTATTATTCTGATAAAACAAATTTCAGTTTTTGCAGTGCAATGAGGAGAGCAATTCTTGGTTTGTAATTTTCTGACGTTTTTCTCTGTTATACAGAGAAAAATTACGTTTTTTGGGTAGAGAAATTCATTATAATATGAGATACTAGGGGTGACCTGATCTCGTAATTCCTAAAATAATTTTCTGCTCCACAGTACACTGCAAAAAATGAACTTTTGTTCGTACAGTAAAATACTGGCATACGAAGTTCCTATTTAAAACTGTAAACTGCACAGTAATAAACTGTAAAGCTAGCAATTTTAGTTCCTTACGGTAAAATTAGAAATTTTACTGTTTATTGCCGTAAAATTTAGCTGTATTATACTGTAAAAACAACAGTGTAATACTGGCAGCAGAAGTTCCAGTTTAAAACTGTAAAATGCACGGTAGTAAACTGTAAAATTACCACTTTTGCAGTTTAGTACTGTAAAATCAGCAAATTTACAATTTAGTATTGTAAAATTAGCAATTTTACTGTTTATTTCTATAAAATTAGCTGTATTACACTGTAAAAACAAAATTCATTTTTTACAGTGTAGGGTGAACTAACCAGTGAACAAACACTTAAGCGAAATTTATTTTCAAAAATGTATAGTATCATTAAAATTTGTGGCATTTTGTACATGACAGTAAAAATATTTTAGATTAAAAATGTAACTATGTTCCAAAATTGAGGAATTTTTTTATAGTTCTGCATCAGGTGTTTTAAGGGGTTGAAATGCAAAAGTCCCCTGACCCAGTGACTGAACACCGCAACCAGTGGACAACCACAGCATTTTTAAGTCGTTTTTCGTTTCTCGAAAACTGCTAACTTACCTTAAAAATATTATAAAACCGTATTTTTTTAAATAAAAACTACTGTTCATTCACTGGTCAGTCTAACCTGTATGTTTTAGTGTAAGGTATGTTAGTGCTATGCGTAAAGTCAATCAGGATGACTATGCGCCACTTAATTTTTTTTTTAATATTTCACTATAAAAAACTAGATGACCAGTATTGCACTTTCTTAAAAATCTTAATAAATAAGTTTTTTACTCTTTATTTTATAAAAGTAATCCATTTAATATTGTAAACAGCCTATTGTAACATTCAATAATTCTGTTTATCTAGCTTTGAAACTATTTTTCAAGTAAATGAACGCGCTCTTACTCCATTGTTAGGTTTTATATAGTATTAGAAGTGATATCAATCTTGTGAGATCGTTAAATACAGAGGGGTACTTCTTAAATATTTAGAAATTTTATTTTGTTTCATTAAAGTTCCAGTACTTTTATTTACAATAAATAATACATTGTTTTGCGTCTTAAAATCATCTGCGTTAAATGACAGATAGTTTTAACCAGGCTAATTACTTAGTTTAAATTTATAGCTATTATTTCGTAGAATAAATATACAATATGTTAGGAGTGTCGCTTCCGTTTTATTAAAATGAATGCCATACGATTAGTAAAAGACAAGTACGGTAGTTTGAAATAGAGAAATCGTTGCTCAAAGTTTTTAAATAATAATAATAAAAAACAAAAAATTAATAAAAAAAGAACGAAAGACTGATATGAAAAATGCCATACGATTAGTAAAAGATGGTTAAGGTAGTTTGAAATAGAGAAATCGTAGTTCAAAGTTTTTAAATAATAATAATAATAAACCAAAAATTAATAAAAAATGAACGAAAGACTGATATGAAAAATGCCATACGATTAGTAAAAGATGGGTAAGGTAGTTTGAAATAGAGAAATCATAGCTCAAAGTTTTTAAATAATAATAATAATAAACAAAAAATTAATAAAAAATGAGCGAAAGACTGACATGAAAGATGCGTGAATTAATATGAAAGCAGAAAAATGAATAAATAATCTTGCAAATGAGATACCGATGCGTTTAAAATAATCAAATCAAATGAGTAACAGCGTTAATTTCCTTGCAAATAATTTTCTCACTCATTTTTACGTCTTAAATAGTTAATAACTCGCAGTTTTCCTCCAAATTCCCAACTTCTATTTATTAAAGTATTCATTGTTTCGTCATTACTATATTTCAAACGTTAAAAATGCAGCTTGTACATAAGCTCGGTAAAAAAGTAATTAATGTTTTAAATTTGCTTTCCGAATTTCTCTTTCGATATGAGGAAATATTCATTAATGATTGAGTTCAGATTTACTTTACGCAAAATCTAATCATCTTGGTTTGAATTATTAAGTCCTATTATTCTAATGTACAGCTTAAACTTCTTTTTGGAGAAAATCAAAGCGAAAGGAAGGAATGCTTACTAGACTGTAACTGTGTTTTCCTAGCTGGCATTATACCACCGCAAAAAAGCGGAGTACTCAACTGTGGGTATTGTTATCTCATAAGCAGTGGAAATTATTAATGCAATTCAATTTGAATCTTAGAGGAGCTGTAATGAATATACGGAAAATACATATTGCACCATACATAAGATTCCATACAATTTGAAATAAATTTAATGTATTTTCAACTTAGCATGTTTTTAGTTTTATTTATATTGTTTTTAGCATGTATTTAGTCTTTACTTTCATATAGCTTCAATAAGCATACACATACGTACAGTTTAAACAATATTTTCTGAGAAGGAAACAGTTTTTCTAATAAACGTTTAAAACCGGTAGATGTAAATTTCAAAAAGCAATAAAGTACGATGGATTAAAGATTGATAAAAGTGTTTTGAAAATGTCGCTTTCTTTTCGGGTACTATAGCGCAAATTAGTTTGAATTCATTCGACACTACTTTATGATTAAAAAATTAAGAAGTTTCAAATACATTAGTCTAAAATAGTTTAAGCTTTTTGCAACATCAGTTTTTGCATGAATATGATTTTTTTTAAAGAACAAAACACATTGATGTAACACAATAAAACCCTTTGTTTTACGCGCGTTTTAAGACTTTCAGTGCAATTTAAATAAAATTAAGGCTACGTGGCTACATTTTGGTTTTTTCTACAATATTGATTTTCAATTTAAAAAAAATAGCACTACATTTTAATTCTCAGTCCAGTATTTTAGAATACGATTTTATTCAAGGAATGGGTTTGATGTCCGAGTTCTTAATGCACCTGAAGATCAAGTAAATAGAGCCACGCAGCGAAGCTTCTACTGCATGAAATTTTTATTATGTAGTAATAAATTATTATAAGTAATAGGATTACTTATTAATAATAAATTATTAATAAGTAATAAGTAATAGGATTGATTTGTATATGGTGTATAGTTAGCGAAAAGTTGACCGTTTATTTTAGATCGCTATAATTTGTTATATATAGCTACAATACAATGACGTTTAATTCAAAAATGCTTTAATAATCACCATATAATTATCTATATGAAATGTCTTATTAATTTTAATACTTATAGCACTTAAAAAGTAAATTGAAAGGTATTTAACAAGTGGAATAGAAGTAAAAATCAAATTTATGGCCTTATCTAAACAGAAGGAAAAACTACAGCTGAGAAATACCAATGACGATTTAACAGTTCTCCGAAATGTCTAATTGTGAAAAGACTGTTACAAAATTTTAGCTTGTTTAAACTAATGGAGAATTTCTTAATTTAAGAAAATTTTAAAATAATACGATTAAATTGCATTTATCAATGTCTTTCGTCTGTTTATCGAAAAAAATAATAATGAATAAAAATAAATAAATAAACAGTGTTAATGCAAATGAGCTGTTTTTATTATTTTTCTGACATATTTAAATCCTTGAAATGTAGAAAAGATGAATCGTGTTTTTTTAAAAAAAAACAGTTATTTGGTAATGAAAAAATTATTATTTGTTGAAGATTTTTTACTTTCATGGTTTAGATTTTTAAATTTACGCAAAACTTAAATTTCAAGCCTTTTCAAACTGCATTTTCTTAAATTTTCAGACTTAAATTTCAAAAAACTCAACATGTCATTAGTGGATCCTTAAATTCTAAATGATGATTAAGTATGCCGCTTATTACATTAAAATGTTCTAAATTACCAAATTTCTGTTTTTTTTTGTTTTGTTTGAAACTTAACAAAGATAATAATTATCAAAGATATTAAACTTAACAAAGATAAATTTCCAAACAATTCGTAGAAACTTTGTCAGAACCGAAATTTACCAATGCTTGATAATTTTTAAACTATCTTGCTTAACTAAATTTTTCTACTCTCATGAGAATGGTTATTCTCATGAGAATGCTACAACCACGTTCGTCATTTTGATTATTTTTAACAATTTTAATAACTACGACCAATTGATAAGAATTTTTATCAATTTCCGATTCGGTTGTATATAATCAAGATTAAACAATATAATATATTATACATTACATAACGATTTCCAATCGTGCTGAGAATATAACAATATCAGTTAAGCATATCTTTCACATGAAAATAACTATACTGCTTTGCTAAGCTCAATAATTTGTTTCATCAAAAGTACAGATACGACTTTTGTAAAACATATTTGTTTTCCAACTATTTTTAAACTCCATAATTTTTTTAAACTGTTGAGATGTACTTTTAATGTGTCTACATTTATTTTTTAACGGCATTTGTTTCTTTTTTTAGAGTATAATTATTAATTTATCTACATCATTAAGTATATCTGTCTCTTGCTCTGTATAGTAGTTTGTTAGGACCTCGTTTGATCAAAATTGATGTCAAATTTACTTTTATTTTTCAGGTCACATCGTACTGAAACGTGTGCTGCAAAAATGCAACTTATTTTACATTTATGTCATTTTTTTATAAAGTTCGCATGTACAAATGGTCAGTTTCTCGCCTTGTAGTTAAAAGTTTAAAAATTGTAGTTTATGTAAAATTTTGAAAAAATTATGCTCTGTTAACTCACGATAGATATGATACTCAAGTATACATAAATGAAGTTTAATAACGAGATAAAAGGTATAAGTTGAGACGATTGCAAAAATCGAACCTCACAAAGCGAATATATTTTTCAACTGCTGTTTGCTGCATTCGTGCATACCCTACTTACTAATTAAAATTAAGAATATTTGTATAAAGTTTTATGAAATGTGCTGTACTATCACTTTATGTATAAATAGGGGAAGGTTTTGTACCATGATATCAAAAGAGAAAAAGTTCTTAAATCCAACACACTTATCATAGTTTTTGTTTATTATAGCTGATAACAATACTTTCTGCTATTATTGTTTAATATTTTTTTTCGAATAAAGTTAAAATTAAAAAGCAAATTATAAGCTTTTTATGATGGTACTAAATTGTCCAAGGGACACCAGAGCGTCGGATCTTCAAGCACTGTGTACTGTATCTTGAACTATTATTAGAAAAGGTAAAATAGCTTTACGAAACGAAATTGTTACAATACAAAGTACTTTTGATCAGCTTAATCGTTGTAACTATGGCATTCAGTGCTTAAAAACAGATTAGTTCAAATCTACTTGATTAACTCACTGTAAAAAATAAAAGTTGTT
Organism: Uloborus plumipes; assembly: GCA_038373865.1. Classification (NCBI taxonomy): domain Eukaryota; kingdom Metazoa; phylum Arthropoda; class Arachnida; order Araneae; family Uloboridae; genus Uloborus; species Uloborus plumipes. The sequence continues at coordinate 34,457 of JAXGGA010010030.1, read as the reverse complement.
TTTTCAGTGCAATACAGTTACTTTTATAGTAACAAACTAACAGTTTCTAATTTTGCTGTAATAAACTAAAATTGATGCTCTACAGAAATAAACTGTAATTTACAGTTTATTACTGTGCATTTTACAGTTTTAAACTAGAACTTCTGGTGCTCGTATTATACTGTTTTACAGTATAATACATCTACTTTCGTGGTAATAAAATGTAAAATTTCTAGTTTTACAGTTTAACCGTGCATTTTACAGTTTTAAAATGGAACTTCTGTTTCCAGTATTACACTGTAAAAACATGTTTATTTTTTCCAATGTATAGATGCTTCACTTTCGGAAAAATTCTGATAAGATTTCAAAATTTAATTACAGCACTAAATGACTTTGACTCGTTAACAACTCACTCGACCTGTTCACTTTATTTCAAGTTGTTTTGGCAGTAATTTTGTGAATTTTATTTTTTAGTGATGGTTTATAACCACCAAATCCCCAGAGAAAATCTATGCTCTATAACATTCATTTCTTACACTGTCAAAAATGAATGTTGTTTTTACAGTACTATACAGCTATTATTACAGTAATTTTACAGTAACAAACTGTAAAACTGCTAATTTTACAGTAGTAAACTGTAAAATTGCTAGTTTACAGAAATAAACTGTAAAATTGCTAGTTTACAAAAATAAACTGTAAAATTGCTAGTTTACAGTAATAAACTGCAAAATTGCTAGTTTACAGTAATAAACTGTCAAATTGCTAGTTTCACAGTTTATTACTGTGCATTTTACAGGTTCAAACTGGAACCTCAGCTGCCGGCATTACACTGTTGTTTTTACAGTATAACACAGCTAATTTAATGGTAATTGTAGCATTGTTAATTTTGCAGTAATAAACTGTAAAATAGCTAGTTTTACAGTTTATTACTGCGATTTTAGTCTTAAATTGAAACTTCTGCTTTCAGTATTATACTGTAAAAACAACAACTCATTTTTTGCAGTGTAGTGTACTTGAAATATAAGCAGCAAATGTGAGATTACACAATTGCTGGGTAGTGCGTCAAATCAATTTCTATTTTCTTTAGGGAATACATAGTTGCACTCGATATTTTTCCTAGTCAGATTCCAAACAGTAGAAATTAATTTAAAAAATAAGACCTTTCACTTCATTGCTGCCATATTTACAATATCGCAAAGATCACAATTTCTAGGAGTCTTCCTAACACAAGGGATTCGAAACGGATCTAAAACTGAACATGAAAAAAATGCTACGGGTAGAGGGAGGGGCCCTCATAAATGCATTGCAACTTGGCCTCAAACATGTAAATCCACCCCTGCCCATTATAATTAGTTCCAGTATATCGTTATATGTTACAATGTTTCTGGCTTGTGTTAGTAAGGTGTACAAAGTTTTCAGTGTAATTTAGTAAACGTCCGTGATGCATTTTGGTCTGTTTGAATACATAATTTGAACTTTGCTCACTATCAAAGATTACTTCTTTGAACTAACTCAAGGTATATCATTTACTGCCGTGGTTATTTAAGGGGGAAGTATCTACTATAATGAGTTTGTGAGATCTTTGCAGAGAAATGCGTGTTTTATTCCATTCAAACTATAGGAAAATGTTGATTTTTTTCTTTCTTTATTTTCAGCGGACATCAAATGAGAAAACTTGTGCTATAGATGACAAAAATAAAAAAAAAAGAAAGAAAGGGAATTTTTTTTTTCAGATACTGCCCTTTACCTTCCCACGACAGTGCAGTGCATCTGAACAAAATCAGGTATTATACCTAATTTATTCAAGGATTATGTACAATAAAATGTGCGGTTCATAGATTTAGAAGAAAAAAAAGCCGCTACTGAGTTAATAATGTGAATATTCACAACATCATAACTTAAACTATAAAAAATAAATAAATAAATAAAATAAAATGGAAAAAAAAAAACGAAAAGCGGACTATACATTTGAAGTTGGAAAGTCATTTCACTGCTGACTTCATTCTCATCAAGAAGTACTATCACCTAATGCAGAGGCAAAAAAAAAAAAAAAAAAAAGACTCTCGCATTGTAGGGCAAGCAAGACAAGTTGACTCAAGATATACTAACCTCATCTGCATATATCTGTACATACATCCAAGAATGTATCAAAGCGCATCAGTTCGAGGAATCTTAGAAAAAACTGCTGTACCTAAATGTAATAACGGCCCTTTTAAATCCCCAAGCACTAATAAGAGGATTGTAACCAAACACATCTTCCATGATCGGCTTACTCATATAATATGCTAATGATATAAAGATGTCTTAAATCTAGTTAATAGGGGTTTTTTTTCGTTTTCTTGATTTAGTTTATTTTTCATCTTGACAGAAATTTCGTTACGAACTTTTTAGCAGATGACATAAAAAATTAGTAGGTACAGGAGTTCTTCGAATTCCAAAGTGCGTGCCATTGTTTCAGTGTTACTGTCACAAACACTTTTCTTAAAATACAAAACAGGCTTAAAAATAATCAACATTATTTCTTTAAAATTGTAAACTCAGTTAGAATTTTAAATCTAAAAAATGTTTTCAAAGACTTGTTTTAATTAATAAACCTTTTTTTACGCTCTTGATTGTAGCTTTAAGTTCATTATTTCGAATCCGAAACATCTGATAGTACAATTTATTTAAAAAAAACTTTTTAATTTCCAAAAAATGATTCTACACTCTCATACAGAATAATTTTGCCCGTTTTATAGTAATTGCTTATTTTTACTTTAAAAATAGTTCAAATTCATTTTCGCTTTAATGCTGTTTAAACTGCAAATATCTTTTGAAATTATCTAAAAAACAAATATAGTAAAAAATGACCTATATTTATGAGCTTATATAATCAGATGATGGTTATACGGCATCTAGATTTTAAAATAACTTAGAAACTTCATTTGCTATGTCGGATTGTAAGCGTTTAGATTTAGACAACCCATGAATATCTTTGTAAACACGTAGCTTAAACATAAAATTAAATCAAGTATTCAAATTTGACTTGTTTGATGAAGTTTGATTTTAGTTGTAATTACTAAAATATCTTGCTTCATATTTAATCCATACGCCAACGATAGTAAATTTTAGCAATGCATTTTCATTTCAAGAAACAAACGTAAGTCTCACAGTAGCTTAAAATTTAAAACAATGAATAAAAAGATTATCAACAGTGATTTTTTCACTCTAATTTCCGCATAGTTAAAACTAAAGTTTACATTCCTATACTTGAAAACCTTGAATTTCTAGAATAACACGCTTAGTTTTTCTCCCTGGTAATGTTTGTGCCGACCAAAGCCATTTTTAAAGTAGTGCTACACTATTATAACGTTAAATGGAGCCGCTAGTAAAATGCATACAATAAACTCGTTAAATTATGGAAATCATGCAACAAGATACTTAATAACTGTTATGTACACATGATGCTTCGTGGTTAGCAATTGGTTTGTACGCAGAACAATTCAGTAATAACGCACTGTTTTTTCATTGCAGTCATTTATTAGACTTCTATTAAGATTTACATCTTCTAATTACGTTCATAGTTTTAGACAATTTTAGTTGAAACAAATCAATAATTGAAGTAAGCAGCATTCTACTGAATTATAAGATTACAAGAATGGAGCTCTTTTGTATAAATCTCTTGTGTCAATAAAACAAGAAAATAATTTTCGCTAGATACTAATTTTCATTTTTGGAGATCGTTATTATTACTTTTATAAAATGTAAAAAACTACCTTTGTAACAACTGCGTAGTAAAACAAACATAAAGATATAAGACACAGATTGTCAAATAACAATTTGAAAATTTAGCTGCATATGAATGTTTACTTCTATGAATTTTTTTAACTGTACTATTTCTGAAGATATGAAGTAAGCTGTACTCATAAGTAATGCATGCGTACTACGGTACATAGAATACGTTGTACTGAATGCTGAAAAATAATGAATTGAGCTCTAGAATTTTCATTTATTTGGAAAGTTAAATTGTTCTGAGAAACGCATGAGCAGCAAATAATTTGTTTCCTTTTTGACAAAGCTAGCATATTTTGAACGCTATATGTAGTCGCAGTGAATTTTCTAATCAGTAATAATGTAACTCAATCAAAAAATATTTTATTGCAGATAGTTAAACACTGACATTTGTCACAAAAATCCCAACCAATATTGAATGCAGAAAACAAATAAAGCATACTCTTGCGTAAATTCTTTACATATGAAAGCGATAAACACGTCAATAGCAATGACTCTTGTTTTTCACCATATGTCACGAAAATTATTGTTCATCATAATTCACTATTAATATTACAAATAAATAATTCTTTTAAAGTAAACTAATAATTGCCTCAAAATCAATAAGAAATAAATAAATTAATTCGGATAGAAAATGTAAAATATAAAACACAATTATAAAATACACACATTTGAAATTAATTCCGTCTTGCAACAGAGGCATTTCATTACAAATTTATGAATTTTAACGTTGTATTTTATCTTTTACGAAAGCATTAATTTAGTAAATCAATGAGAATAGATTCGATTATTTTAGTAGGATATATTTTATCATTTATTTTTGATAAAATATATATTCTCTAACATTTGAAATCTTTTAAATAAGTAAGGATCCTGTTTGCTACACATTTTGCAAACAACAGTTAATACTTAGACGAATTCAAGAATATCGAAGAAGTTATCTTTTTTATCATGCATTTGCTCTTAGTCAACGTCTTAAATTTTAAAGGTTAAATAGCTATTACAAGATGACTTAAGCAAAATAGAGATTGTTCTTGATAGGTGCTTCACATCAATAAATGAGATAACTACTAAAGAAGCGGTTATTAAAGCAGGTGGAAATCAGAACTGATGATTAAATTACACAATCTAGAATGCTGCAAAGCTATGGAAAATAATGCTATGTGTGTAGAACGGAAAATTCACTGGAATTGAGTTATTTTGAGTTTAAGGTTCCAGTTTTTAGAACAGGTGCTAGCTTGTACTATATATTCACTAGGTTGAAGACAATATAACTCGCACAAATAAACTATATATAGTCAAGTAAGATCTTGATCAACTGACGTGAGAAAACCACGCATGGTAATTTCCGCATAGCAAGTAAACAAGTCAACAATTTTTATCCAAGAATCTAACAAGAACAGAGTTGAATTTTTAAATATTCAGAGTAGACAGTTGCTTAAAGCAGTGATATTTTACGAGCAAGAATCTATACATTTTATGCATATTTTACTATTGAAAATGAAACATTGGTAAATTTGAAATATCTGCAAACATATATTTTTTTTCATCAAAAATTTGAATTCAGAATCATTTTGTAAGTTACATTTTAAATGGTCTAAGGTCATTCACGTGAAAAGCTGTTCTAACTCAGAATTTGCCCCACCATTCCAAATAGAAGTACACTAAAACATGAATGTTGATTTTACCGTATAATTCATCTAATAATATAGGAATTTTACAGTAATAAACTATCAAATAGCTATTTTTCAGTAGTAAACTGTAAAATTGCTAGTTGACAATAATAAACTAAAATTGCTAGGTTTACAGTTTATGACTGTGCATTTTTCAGTTTTAAACAGGAACCTCTGCGGTCAGTATTATAGTGTTGTTTTTACAGTATAATACAGCTAATTTTATGGTAACAAACTGTAAAATTGCTAATATTACAGTAATAAACTGTAAAACTGCTAGTTTTATAGTACAAAACTGTAAAATAGCTAGTTTTACAGTTCATTACTGCGCTTTTACAGTTTTAAATTGAAACTTCTGCTTTCAGTATTATACGGTAAAAACAACAAATTATTTTTGCACTGTATAAATAAATAAAAATAATAATAATAAATCGATATTTATGCAATAGCCTAATTTTTTTCACTTTTGGAAAGCTTCAGTTGAGTTTACCTAGTCAAAGCAGGTAGGCTAATGACAGGAGAGGAACGGCATAGAGTGAAATTTGACCACGGATACGAAAATAGACTGAAAAGTAACCTTGCCGAATAGGAGATACCAAAAGCAGAGTGTATTCTCAAAGAGATAAAACATGAACTGAAAAAACAAGGCTTCATGAGTTATTTAACGTCTGTGTATCAGTTCCAACATACTGGGTTGAAAATTTCAGAGTTAATTTTCATCGTATTAGCGACATGTTTAAGCAACGTTACATGCATAATCTGTTATAGATCAGGTTGCATTAACTTTCACAGTGCGAGTGAACCGAATTGCTTCTGCAGCATTTAAACAGCTAAATTTTCTCCCCTAAAAAATCCGAAATCACAAAACACACACGTGTTTAGATTTAAAGAACTTTTTCGCATTATTTTTTGGAGTAAGAGAATGATTTATTTAGGCATTAATCAAAGTCGAAAAATTAATTCAAGAAGCATAAAGCAGTAAAATAATAAATAACGTGAGTATTTGGTGTATCTTGATTTTTCCAAATAATCAGTTACAGAAGTGATGGCAATAAGTACAACTTTTAACGTTAGATATATATTTTATTGCAGTATTTTCATGTTTTGTGAATATTAAACTCTACGATGGTGAGAACATAAAATAAAACGAGCAGATATAGTATGATATTTTTTCTATTATTCTGATTGTTCATGCAAAAAAACAATCTTAATAAGGGTCAAATTTGTAGCAAAGAAGCGCATACCCGTAATTTCGACCATTATCAGCGCAAGAAAAAAACGGATCACTGAAAAAAAAAACTAACTTTTGTAATGATACGCGTTTAAATTAACTGGCGAAGCTAACCTTTTTTTCTTTAGTATAAAAAACAGTAGATAAAAGCTTTTCAGATAATGACAAAAAATTCAAAACAAATAAATAAATATAAAAAAGTAACTCAAAACCATGGTTACGTGCTGTGCAGGAAATACATAAGACGAATAGTAATGACCCTGTTTTAGACACCAGGCCTAAATTTCAATTACAGTACAAAAAAAATATAGATAAAATCTTTAGCATTGTAATAGTATTTATTTTTGACATTTTTCTAACGGCAAAGAAGAAAATACCAAATTAACATTTCATCACAGGAGCAAAATGATATTTTGAAAATTTGCTCTGGTAGGCCAAACTACAAAGATAAACAATCCTAAAGTTTAAAAACTTTGAACTAAAAAAAGATAGAATGAATTTTTTTTTAATGCTTAGTCTGTTTTGAGTACAATATTGCATATGTCGCTGAGATCTCGGAATTAATTTGCATTAACGCAAATAGAAATATTAACTTTCAAAAAAAAAAAAGAACATCAACCTTAAATTTAAAAAACCTATGTACTAAAATATGATAGTTGAAATTTCTTAAGTTTATTAGTGAAATATTATACTTGACTTTTGTCGCTTAAAACCTCTTTTAATTGATGCGCAATGGTACAAGTAGGAATACCAACTTACAAAAATAAGCAATTCTAAATCTAACAAACCATGCTCAAAAATCACTAATTGAAATTTCGTGAAAAGTTAAGTCAATTTTGGCGCAATATTACACCTGTCGCTTAAGATCTATTGATCCACAGATATAGACACAGAAATGCCAACTCACTAAGAAAAGTAACCCTAAATTTCACAAACTATGTATTGAACTGGCTTATTGGCATTTTGTAAAATGTTAAGTCTATTTTAGTGCAACGTTACACCTGTCACTTAAGACTCTTAATTGATTGTCGCTGATACCAACAGAAGTTTCAGCCTTAAACTTAACGAAATATGTGATGCAAGATGCCTAATTGAAATTTTGTAAAAATTTAAGTGCATTCTAGAGTGGTGTTACATTTGTCGCTGAAGACCTATTAATAGATTGTATAAAAAGACATAGGACTTGCATCCTAGAGCAGCAATAATTTAGATTGCACCCTGAAGGCTTAGGGCTACTATCATTTAGGTTCATACATCATATATGCAAATGAATTGGACATAATTGTAATATTCAAAGCTTAGCAATATTCGAATGATACATACCATTTTCCAGGAAGCCCAGGGACGTTTGAAATTCAAGGACGCCAGACGCAAATGTAGGTCAGTAGTGTTCGACAGATTTGGGTGGGGTGTATTTTTTTTCATTCGCAGGGGTGGTGTGTGGGAGTAAGGGGGAGGAGAAGAGGGAGAAAGGGTGTACTCTCCTTTCCCCCTTCAGGCTTTTTTACCCGAGCTTTGTTCAATCCGCCGATTCAGGTTAGATTCTGGGCTTACACGAAAATGTTTTTGCACATGCTGTATTTTGAGTGTATTCCCAGCACTGCGATGAAAATGTTGCTTTTTGCAAAATTTTGTTTCGGGTTCTTTATGAGATCGATAATATATTGACGTTAAGAAATACGTGATAAAAATCTTTTTCGTAAAAGTTAAAATTTCTAAAAAGGAAAAAAAAATTAAAAGTGCTTGAAAATGCAAATAAAAAATGAAGGAACTTAACCATATGAATTATTTAACAAAAAAATTACTCTTATGTAAGACATTTTTGGAATAAAATTTTCTTATTATAGGTTAATAAATAAAAGATTTCATGAATTTTAAAAAGGAAAGGAAGAAAAAAAGACAGACTATAAATGGAGGCATTTCTTAAAACATTTTCTGTGTTATATATGTAGCTTAAACTTGTACCTTGTAAATCAATGCTATAGAAATAAACAAAGATAATATGGAATTAAAAACCGAAATTGAAGTAATTCTTTGTTCTTCTTTGTTTCGCATTCTGCTGCTTTATATTTAACAAAAACAGTTTTTTTCTAAAAAAATATGTAGTTTCAACTTTTAATGTATTAAATGCACTTTGAATACCTTAGTGGTGCATAAAATCATTATCATAAAATTCAACTTAAAAAAAAAATATTCTTCTGTTGTAGTATTAGTCAAGTTTTGAAGCGAAAAGCGTAATTTTAAATGAATAAAAATTCAACTAAAGTAAAATTTTAAATTATTAAAAATTTAAACTATTTAAAGTTTTGAGTATTAAAAATAAAATAAAACCCCTTAGTGTGTAAGAACAAGAGCACACTTAGGTATCGTAAAAGCTTAACTTTATCAAACTCATACATTAAAGGGTGAGCGGAAAAAATCAATCTGAAAGTAACTTCATCATTTTTTCCCAATGGTACTCACTAATTTTACATTAAAAAACAATATTTGACTAAGATATGTTTAAAAAAAAACATTTGAGATTCTTTATATAGTTGTGGCATTCAAAATGGAATCATGCTCTTAGCATACTTTCTTCACCTTAAGAAAGTTATCAAATTAACAAAAAGGCTGAAATTCAAGGAGAGTTTTATGTATATTTTTAATGTCTTAGAGTCTTCTCTATTCTTAGGACTCAGAGTTTGGCAGAAAAAAATTTTAAATATTTCATGTCCAATTATTTCATAACATTTCGTGGTTAAAATTTATTAGATATTTAATTAGATGAGTAAATGTTGTGTGGTTAATCGAGAAAAAAAAAAACAATTACACAAAGGAAGCCTTCTCATTTCTGTTTCCAAAGTTTAATGTCTAGAAAATTTCATCGAAATAACTCATTAGTAGTTAAAAATAATGCTACTAATTTATTGAAATAAAAAATTTAATTTTTATAGGTAATGCCTTTTCTTTCTTAATGCAAAAAAATATATAGAATTTTCTCATGTGGTGACAATGTATGAGTTCTGTGATCAGTTTTAACTGCAGTGACGCTCCCAAAAATTTATACTCATGGGCTGAAACCTGTCCACAACTTGATTCCATCCACGCTCAGATTTTACTTCCGCCTTCTTCGGGCCTCCCACCTACACCCCTCATATCGAGAAGCAAAAAAAAAAAAAAAAATTCACAACCACCCTCTCCAAAACTCCCGCCCTGCAAAACCCATAACTGCACCCCTGAAAGGAAAAAAAACAGTCCCGTGCTTCACCCACGCTTCGTCCCGTTCGCGTGCCAGGGGCTCTTTTAGGGGGTGAAGGGGTCCCTAAAAAAAGGCCCCCTATAATCCGCCCTACATTTGCTACCCTCCGAATATGGGTGACCTACTTTTTTTTTCTATATAGCATAATTGTAAAATGCTGTGACTCATGCTCTGCTATCCAAGGTCAGTTCCAGTGAGTAATGTGGGCCAGTAGGGCTCCAGGCAATTTTTTTTTTCGTTTAAATTTTTTATTTATAGAGGGTGGGCTTTTTTTTACAGCGTGGTGAGTAACAGCGTGGGAGTTAAAATAGAGAAAGTGAAAATCGATAGGAATGAATGTTTTTTTCCCGGTTCAAACCCGGAAATGTTCAGCTTTTGGCAAAATGCAAGAGCATGTCTAGCTTGGTATTTCAAGGTCACTGGAAGGACAGAAAAGCAAAGCAATAACATCTGACTCTAAAAAACGGTGTGTCCACAAAGTTATTTCAAGCGCTTGGTTTCTTATAGTCAAAAATTTAGTCATAAAAAATATTTATGGCTTCATCTTTGAAGCTAACTTATTTGTACAATATTATCTCGTTTATACAGTTTAAGAGAAATCAATGGCAATCTAGGGATCAAAAGTCCGATGAATGCTCAAACACTCACATTGGTAGCCTTATTATTTATTACGATTAAAAACCATGCTTTATCAGAAATTTACATAGAGTTTTTACAAGACATTTAAAAATATAAAAATAAAATGTTACGCATCATTTCTTAAAAAATACTATGCCACTGTGTTCTGTTTCAAGCACAAGTAGCGTTTCAATGTAATTCGGTCAAGCAAACTGTTTATCATTAACTGATCAGAATAAAAAGCGAATGTTTAGCGCACTTTTCGTTAAGATCATGCATTAATAATTTCAAAGTCTTACCTATGTGCACATAAAATTAAAACAAAAGTCTACGGATTGCAGCCGGATCAACGAGATCCAGATAAACGACATTCCACTGTACTTTTACACTTTAGATTTGGGGTAAAATTACTTGAAAAGTACGAGTTTGTGATAAGCAAAAGTCTGATCTTTACACATGGCGTGCATTAAGGATTTTGGGTCTTCCGCCTTGTGCTTATGACTACCAATTGCTGAATTGATTTCGGATATTCAATGGTTTTGCTAATACAGTTTTACAGATTCTGGAGAAGTTGAAAAAAAAAGAAAAGAGAAAAGTTTTTTTTTTCTTTTCAACTACGATTCTATAAACTTTAATTTGACTACACGTGTAAATAATATACACAGTAGAATCATGTACACTAAGTGAACTTAAAAATTTAAATGTTGAGAAAAACAATTCATACGTTTTTTTTTTTGTACAAAACCAATATAAAAATAATGCACATTAGCATACCAGAAACTCGTTGGTGGAAGCGAGGATAATTGCTGCTATATCAATCTGCAGCTGTTATACATATAGCTTGATTTTAGAATCCTTAAAGCTTATCAATTTAAGCCTTTTAATGTCAATCAAGGCTTTTTTCAGTCATTCTATTTGGTCTAGCCTCCCACAAAAGTAAATTAAAGGAAGAGAAGTATGAAAGAATATTTATTGAATTGTAAAAGTGACTCCAAACAAGTAAACAACACAATAAATAATAAAATAAATATTAGAAAAAATATTAAGTAGTGTTTTGTGATGTGCAAACGTTTGTTTGTCAATCTGACTGTCTCTTCTCTAAAGGGAAGGAGTAGTCTGATCCAAACAAGCAGACTTTTTTCAAAAGATCTCTGTAAGGGAGCATGATTTCCATATCTCATTTTCTGATTTGATCAATTTTCTGTCAATTTACAATAGTTGTACGAAATTTAACATCATATACTCCAGCGAAAATTAAAGATTATATAAAGCATAAACTAAAAGACAAATTTGCTTTGACTGGACTATACTTGGAGGAACTTTTGAAGCAAAATATGGCCATCAAAGTTATTTTTTACAGATATTTTAAAGATATTTATTACTAGTTAAGCAGAAGCTCACATCAATGCATACGAGAGAAATTCGTAATTTTTTTATCCGTAAAACCAAAAGTTCGTTTTAAACTATGTTTAGCACTAAAAATTTGAAAAAAATATATAGATTTTTTTTTTCTTGAATTCAATTAAAATAAATAAAGTTCATTGCTAATTGGTACACCTTTATATTGCATTATAAAATATGATTATATAAAAGTAAATACGTTATTTATTGAATATAATGATTCTTTAAGATTTGTGAAAAAAAATCTACTAGGCCAGGTTTAAGAAAAGTGTCAACGTTTCGCAATGAGACGCGTTGTACGCTGCTTTCGGGGCGCATATGGCTAGTCTAAACTTGCTCTTAATGTTATATACGTGTAAGTTAGTACACAAAACGGCAAAAACAGGGTACTTAAATTTTTTTTGAAATAACTAACAACGACTGGTTTTTCATTCTTTGCTGGTGTATAAACCGTGAAGTCAAGTTCGAATTGAAGTACGCCAGTCAACTTATCCTTAAAGTAAAGAAAAACATAACATTCTTTTCGTAACCTATAAAACCGTTTCAAATTAGTAGAATAGGACCTGTACTATGTTTAAGCCAGTTAAAAGTTTTTAATTTTTGGAGAAAGAATACAACAGCTGGTTACATTGAAGGAAGAGGAATATCCATCTAAATCAATATTCAAACCTTTCTCTTTTAAGACCAAAGAATTAAAGTTTAATCAGAGTCTTTACTGCCTACAATATTGTTGCAGTTAAAAAAAAAGTTTATGTATTATGGTATGGTACAAGTTCTTTTAAGCAGAATTCCAAATTTTGATAAGTCTGGAATCCTAAAATTCCTACCCAGAACAAAAGTAATTTCTAAAAGTGGCAAAAAACCTGTTTAATTAAGTTATTTTGGTGTGAATGAAGAGAGTTTCTAATTTATTTGGTTGTAAAAAAATAGGAAGATAAAATAGTAAAGTTTTTTTTGCATAACAGGTGTCCACATTTGCCCACCTCTCCCCTACATACATCAGTCACCATAATCTGTACAATAGTTTTGCCACAAATGTTTATTAACTACTAAACCATTCAATAATTCCATTTTATAATTATAATAACGAAAAACCAATCATTTTTTTACCGCACTTTGTGTTAAACTCTTTCAAACTGGAAGTATTGCTACAAAACTAACCCAAGTCAGCTCGTAGAAGACAACGTTTTTTATACTGAATGGTGTGCAATAGCATGTGGCTTGTATATTTACAATTTATGGTATTGCTACCTTCTCAAAACTTGTATACTAAGCATGACTTTAATAATAAGAACATGAGATGGAGATGGAACAGAAATAACTATTTTAAAGAAGACCAACATGAACTATCAATGCTGTTGGCTTAGTTAATTTCAGAAGAATTAGTTGTGTGTGTGTGTGTGTGTGTGCAGCTTTAAGGAAAAAAGCCTTATTTTTGTGCTTGCTTTCTGAAATTGTTCACACGTTCATCAGGAACAAAACGTTTAAAAACACATGGGTAATAAATGCCGCAAACTGTGCACAATGCGACAATATTTAATATTTATCAATTAACTATTACTTGTTATCTAATTATTCGTTTAGCTGACTAAACTTCTTCAAAAGTAGTTTTTCGTTACGTCTTCCTTTATTTTCTTTTATTTTTTCCCTTAAATGTACTAAGTTCTTATAAACTATAAATGTAGGCTTCGGCAGAAAAAATTGAAAAAAAAAAAAAAGCATTAGTAAATAAAAATATTTTTCTCGTGCATTAAATTTAAAACAATATCTTCGCTTATCAATTGTTCAGAAGTAGAATATTTTTGAATATCGTGCCTGGTGAAGCTCATGTTATACTGTCCAGTCTTTAAAGAAGCAAAACGTTATTTTCACCAGCGATAATTTAATTTTTTTACTATTAATTTTTGTAGTACATTGGTTTTTATGCCAAGGAAGGATGTTTTATTTTCTCTGATGGCTTAACATCATTTAGATGTTAATATATTTGACTTTTTCTTCAATGAGAAAGTAATATGATAGTGTGATCTATACATTCAAATCCCATACAAATAAAATATTTATCAAGTTTTGTCTCAATAAATCTTATAGTCCAATTAGCATTTTGTACAAACTTATTCAAAATAAAATGCTTTCACAAAATTTTAAATTGGTGCATATCCAATTTCCACACAAGTGTGGACATTCTTCCTAGCTTTTGTCATGAGTATTTGTTAGTTTCTTTTTTATAGTAAGATGGGATTTTGATTTCAATATCCATATTTCGTATGAAGTTTTCAAAGCGTGAAGTTAAAATCAAACCATGAGCAGGAATTTGTGCTTTTTTATCATACCTTATTTCGAAACATTCTCTACACTGTAAAAAATGAACTGTTGCTTTTACAGTATAATACAGGCAGCCGAGGTTCCAATTTAAAACTGTAAAATGCACAATGATAATTTGTAGAACTAGCAATTTTACAGTTTCTTACTCTAAAGTTAACAATTTTACAGCTCATTTCCGTAAAGTTTTACTATTTTACTATAATAACAACAGTATAATACTGCCAGCAGAGGTTCTAATTTGAAACTGTAAAAAGCACGGTAATTAACTATGTGTGTAATTTTTTTTAAAAAATTGGCAATTTTACAGTTTATTACTGCAAAATTAAAAAAATTTAGTTTATTACTCTAAAATTTGCTGTATTATACTGTAAAAACAACATTCATTTTTTAGTGTACCACGTCTTTAAAGTGACACTTAGATTAGTTCACTTAGGTATAGTTTGCCCAATTTTCAAAAATAAAAAAAGAAAAGAAAAAGAAAAAAAAAACTAAAGATAATAAAAAGATTGCACTGTGTTATTTATGAGTAGATGGCAATATTTTTTATTATTATTTATATTATGATTACGTAATGTCTGACTATACGAGATGATAAATGTTTAACATTTTTAAAACTTATTTTTAAAGATTTTTCAAATTCTTTCTTAAGTTTCCTCATTAAAAAACACACAGACGCCATTTAGTGTAAAAGCTTATTGTTAAACAAAAATATCCATAGTAAATGTTTTAAATAGCAAAACTATTTTTAAAACATTTTGTAAATTCTTCGATGACTCTTTGTCTTAGACTTGGTTCAGCTGTAAGAATATATTTAAGACTAATTTACTCGGTGTGTAATATTGGTAAACGTGATTTTTTGAATCAGATTTAAAAAAAAAAAAAAAAAAAATCATAAATATTGTTTGCTAAAAATAGGAAACATTGTTTTACTAAAAACTAAAGCATGTTGTATATTGATAAGGAAGTGTACATAGAACAATTTAACGTAATGTTGTCACTGAACATTTTGGGATGGCATGAAGGAAAGATCGCATGATTTTCTAACTAAAAGGTTCTGAAAAAAAATTTAAAACGGGATTATTTTTTCAGACGTAATAAGAGTTCAATGTGTTTCTATAAAAATCGTAGATATATAAGTGGTAGTAATACACACACATATTATTACATTGGGGTTTTAGTTACTACTCAGATTTCTCACCACATTTACCTGGAGAAAGCGTTTATTCAACATCGTCAATTCAATTTTTCTTTGCAAAGATTTCAGCAGTTATTTAAAACTAAACTAAATATCATGGATATAGAAGATACCACTTTTAACTAAATGGATTCAGAATTACTCTAAACCGAAGACTTCCTCTTAATCCAAAGATTATTCACTGATATACCAGAACAAAATAATTCAGAACCCAGAATTTACTTGTTTAGGATCCGGAACCTAACTGTACAGAATTCAGAATACAATATATGTTGAGAATTAGAGCATATCTGTTCAAAATTCAGTAGGGGAAGACCGCCTATATTGGACCACTGCTTAAATTGGACCTCGGGCTTAAAATCTAGTACAGAGATCTGTGCTACACTTTAACAGTAGAAGTATAAAGTTTTAGGAATAAAATCAATGTGTATGAAGTTTCACCAGTCTTCGAACTGTTTAGCGTGAGTTACGGCTAAATTTGTGTTGAAAACGTGCGAAATCTTATTTTGCGGACTTGTTTCTAGAAGAATAACTCAAAAACTTGAGAATTGCGGTAAAATTCTGTTACAGTATTATAATCTATGTTTAATAAGGATTACATCAATGTATTTACATGCGCGATTGTGATAATTTTTGACAGAACAATGAGCTGAAGAATAAAAAATGGCGTGTTTTCCTTTATTGGACCGAAATAATTTTCCTATATTGGACCGGTGGTCCAATTTAAGAATATGATTTTAAACAAGACTTTTTCATTATCGTAGCATAAAATAAGTGACTCGTCTTATTTAATAGCGTAGTTAAACTTATTTTAAGCATACTTTAACACCTATTTACGATATTCATTTAAAAAATTTTATCAAAAACATTTTTATCAAGCAAAAGCTGCAACTTCTTAAAATGTATGTTTTTTTTTTCTCTTCATCCATTAAGCTGCAGTTTCAGCTTGTTAAGAATAGTTATTAACTTAAATAAAATTTATGCTGGATTACCGAGAGAAAAATATGAAATTCTTTGTTATTTTCGAAACGATTTTAAAAGTAAACAATTTATCTGCTACTAAAATGTTCAATGTAGATGAAGCCGGTCTTTTCACTGTTCAAAAGCCCCAAAATATATTGACGTATAGAGGTAAGCACCAGGTTGAAGCGGAGCAGTAATGAGTGATGAACGTGGTAGAAACACACTGGTTATTTGCTGCATGAGTGCAACAGAATTGCAAGCTCCCCATGCTTAATTTCAAAAAATTACGTTCCATGTTCGGACTTATCGTAAAAGCTTCCCTGGTGAGCAATATGCTTGTTCAAAACAAAAAAAGGTTGGATCACAAACGATAATTCACACAATCGATGCAACTTTCACCAAAACTGTTAAGCCAAGAAATGTAAAAAGAACATCTTCTATTAATGGATAGGCACAGCACTTACATAAAGAACATTGATGCAATACACTTGGCTAACGAGCACGATATAATAATGATTTCTCTTTAAACACATTATGCACGTAGATGTGGTCTTTATTCAGTCTCTGTCTACATATTTTAATCGAGCATGTGATACATGGATGCGAGAACATTTAATGAGATCCCTTATCTAATATCGTATAGGAGAGCTTTTTCAACTCTTATGGGCAAACCGCAATCAAGGCCATGGCAAATACTGTTGGTTGATTCTAAAGAACAGGAGTTTGGCGTGTTAATTGACATGTATTTAATGACATTGACTTGGCTACAGCAGAATTAGAGGCACAAGTAGTCCAGATAAAACTAGTCAAAGTGAACAGGTTATATGTTCGGCTGCCCCGTCATTTCAAGTTTTTCTAGGGTGGTGGGGCAAGGGTAAAAACACAATACAATTTCACCAGAAAACAACAAAACCCCCACCTACTTATATGCAAATACATTGATTTCTCCAATTCAAGAGAGGGGGGGGGGAGATTCCCCCCATCTCTTGCCCCCCCCCCCCTAAATGACGGACCTGATGCTCGGTGTAACTTGTCCACTATGTAGAAGAGCTAGAAACGACTTAAATTAGTACAAGTTCTGCAGAATCGGCAGATAGTTCTCATCAAAACATGTCAACTCTAACTGATTTTGTAAAGCCAGCTCACATATTACCTTTGCCTAAAAAATAGAAGCAACAAAAAGGACGGCTATCTCAGCAATCATTCTAATGGCCGTATAAAAGAGGCATAGAGCAGAAAAAGTCACACAAGAAAAAGCAAGAAACTGCACAAAACAATTGTTATTGCAATATTTGTCATAGAGATGAAGTGCAAAACATGATTAAGTGTATGAAATGCCATAGGCGAGTTTATCAACACTGCCTAAGTGAGGCCCAAGCAAAAGAAATTCTATTACAAATCCTGGAAAAAAGTTGTATTGTTCAAATATAAATTATCCTATGATTTCCTGGTACGGTCCAATTTAGGAAGCGCATGGTTCAATTTAGGCGCACATATTCCTATATTGGACTTTTGCAACTTTTTATAAGATAATTTTTTAAAAATTAATTTTCATATTTTCAGAAAATATAAGCTCCTAGGGCGGTTCCTGATTAAATTAAGCTTACGCTGAACTATTTTGCATTTCTGTTTTGCTGCACATTGAGCGACACAGGCCTCCTGTTCTTAGGGGGTCCAATATAGGCGGTCTTCCCCTACATAGCAATTCGGAATGTTAGAAAGCTCCACGAGTACCTGATGACTAGAAATGGTCAAAGCTACAGCTAATTTCCCATGATGAAACAAATTTGTCTTTTAAAATATTAATTACACAAAAGAGCTATTTAACTTAACGAAAAAAAATGCGAGGTTAGTTATGAATAATTGAAATAAAGTGAAGTTACGTTATTGACACTTTTCTTTAGTTTAAATGAAAACTTTCTTACATTATACCTTTTCTCTAAAAACCCTTTCAGCGTTATAACAACTCTAATGGAGTTTATTAAGATGATTTCAAGAAAAAGGTTTTCACTAATTCTGTACAAAGAGAAACATTCAAATATCTATAAAATATTTATTTTTACCTAATATTTGATATTTCTTTAAAAATTATGCAATCAAGTTTCTAAAAAAGGAATAAACTATTTCTGTCAAAATTAATGCACAGTAGAAATTAATTAAAATTACTCTGTGCAATTGTGACCATGGGATCTGGAGTGGTTAAAGATCCTTAGAATGGTCCTCACTAAATGTTAAATACTTAAATGTTCACAAAATACTATGGTAGGATTGTCAGTATAACATAAAGCCAAGAACTTGGAAGTGTCACAGTCTCCCCCCTCCGCTCCCCCCCCCCTACGCCCTTGATACATAAACATCAAACTTTTTCTTGATCAAAAGAGAGAGAGAGAGAAAAGCAGACTTTGAGAAATCTATTCCCTTAAAAATTTTATTTTTCCTTTTAAAATAATAAATTCAAAATATTTTATTTAATGTCTTTAAAATATTATACTATTCCATAAAGATTGAGATTTGCGGTCGTCACTCGCCAATGGCTCTAAAATAAATTTTTGACTACCAGAAAATTTCATGTTGGTCGCCACACTGGTGACCTCCAATTTCTAATCATTCAATTATTTTTATGAACAGAAAAAGCAATGAAACATTGGAAAAGTAGTTTCAGACAAAGATAGTTAAAATTATGTGACTCATCAACAAATTACACAAACTTATTATTCAACTTCAATTATGAAGGCTTAATTTGTTTGAATTTGTTTATTTGAATGTTGAATTTGTTTATTGTCTGATATTGTCTGAAATTAATTTGTTTTATTTGAATAATGTCCTTTGCATTCAAATTTTAAAATTAATTGCCTCATTTTGCAGAAAATGTTTATAAGTTTAAGTTTTTTCCCCTGTACAGTACATTTTTCTTTTATGAATAATTAAATGAAAATGTCTAGCTTAAATTATGGATTAGGGTACATGTATGAACCTTATGTAGTGACTTGCATGTTTATACGCAGAATGAGGGAAGTGCGGTTTTATTTGGAACGTGGTTCGATGTGGCCACTGACAGCATCAAAGTGGCCACTAACTATTTTGGGCTTACTGGTCACTGGCCACTAGCAATTTTTTAGTCTCAAGCTTTACTATTCTACCAATATATCTCATTTCAACTAGTACTTGATATCGGTTGAAACATAGAAGAAATGAATAAGCAAAAGAACTAATAATTGAGGAATATGTTAGTTTTTAAGAAGTATTTCTGCTGTTGTATAATATGATGATTCAGGAAATTAATTGACGGTGCTGTTTTTTAAATGCAATAGAATCTTGTTATAAAAGCTCCACAAATGAATAATTGAAATACATTTTTAAATATTTCAGGTTTAGAGGTAACAAGATGGGATTATTTTTTTTTTAATACTTTTTATCCTACTAGTTATTCGGGATCATTTTCTCACTGTTTAACCTGACTCTACTTGAGTATCGTAAAAGTAATAGAGGAAGTGGTAGGGGGGAAAACATAAAAATTAAATCGTCACCCCTAATTTTGAAGATTGTGTTGAATAAAAAAGACGAATTTGCCAAATGAGAGAGAATCATTTGTTTATTTTTTGGATTTTTGAATTTAAAATTTAGGTTTATAGACATTAAAAATATGGTAATTTGTTCAAAAAGTCCCAAAATGTACATCATTTTGAAAAATTTGATATTTTTTTATTGTTCAGATTAAGCTTTATTCTTCCACTTTACTAAACGCTTATCAAGTAATTAAAATCTTTTTTTTTAATTTTAAAAAGCAGATGAGCGATTCCATACCAAATCACCGAAAAAAAAAAAAGTTGGTCGCACGACCGACTCGGATTTTTTTTTAATTTGGTACACAGATTGATGGTATAGAGGTATGAAAAAGCCCAAAAGGAAAGTTACCTGCTCCACTTATTTTCTGAGATACATGCCCTCAAAGTTTGTCCGCCACGTCAAAATACTAAAAAAGTGATGTTATTTAATCATTTTTTATAAAAAATCGTACTCATGCAAAATAAAAGTGTTAGATATCTTTGGAAACTAGTTACTCCAGGCATTCTGAAAAAAAATACTAGAACGTTCATAATGAAAATTGCCAAGGTACAGGGCTCTTTGAAGTTGTCACCACAAAAACTTGATTTTGCAGATTTTGCTAAAATTCAGGCATTTATTACAAAAAAAGGCAAACAAAACCAAAGGTTTTCTCACTTTCTGGTAGTGTACAGGTCCTCTCTGTAAATTGCTACGCAATAAATTTTTTGGGTTTCTCACTCCTTCTTGGAAATATTTTAGCTTAAAAATAAGCCATAAGGCAAAAAATGCGTTTTTGGCCATCTTGGCAGCCATTTTTCTCATAAAGGGGGAGCAGTAGAAACTTTAATTTTTTTTTAAAACAAGCCACTGATATGTTAGCTATTCACAGGAAAAGAGTTTACTTTTGGTTATTTCTCCCATTAAGAGATATCCTGCTGACAGTATATGCATGTTTTTCGCGACGACCATATGCTTTTGTTCCCCCTCTCATGGACTTAAAATTAATTAAACCAAAAAATAATTATATATTTATTATTAGCTGTATTATCTACTCAATATGTCATGAAATTTAATTTATTAAATCATTTAACAATAAATTAGATAATTGATGAAAACAAGAAAAAGTATTTCTCTGATGCCTGAGCATTATGCATTCATAATTATAAAGCACTAAATACTTTCTTGAGAAATTAATTAACATAAATGAGCTCTAAATAGTTATATTATAAGCAATACCCAATCTTGTGATTGGGATACTCCTGTTTTTAATTGAAGAATTTCTTGAATATCACATGAATATCAGGAAAATAAATGAGGTCTTTTCGTTTGATGTAGGATACTTTATGACAAATTTCATTTGATGGGCTACTAACTGAGCATGGTGATAAAGAGCTATTAATTTCAGCATCGAATTCCATTTTACCTTATTAACAGTTAAATATTTACAAAATAATTAAATTAATAATTTAATATAAAGCCATGCTTGAAGAATTAAAATTAGTGCAACTAATTTATTCCCATACTGATCTTTACAAAATTGACATGCGTTGAGCACTGATAAGAACTGACAAAAAAAAGTTTACTCACTAAAATATTAGTTCACAGATACTATAAAGCATACATTCTATTTTCCACAAAATAATACTGCAACAAAGAACAAGGGTATCCTCCTGTTTATAGCCATCAATCAGGAACATCCAATCACAAGATTGGGTATTGCCTATGAGATAAATATTCGAAGCTCCTTTATTTTAATTGATTTTTTCAAGGAATTCTTTAGTACCTACCCCTTTATACCCTTGTTCTTTATTGTAGTATTATTTTGTAGAAAATAGAATGTACGCTTTATAGTATCTGTGAACTAGTATTTTAGTGAGTAAACTTATTCTTGTCAGTTCTTATCAGTGCTCAACACATGTCAGTTTTGTAAAGATCAGTATGGGAATAAATTAGTTGCACTAATTTTAATTCTTCAAGCATGGCTTTATATTAAATTATTTATTTAATTATTTTATAAATATTTAACTGTTAATAAGGTAAAATGGAATTCGATGCTGAAATTAATAGCTCTTTATCACCATGCTCAGTTAGTAGCCCATCAAATGAAATTTGTCATAAAGTATCCTACATCAAACGAAAAGACCTCATTTATTTTCCTGATATTCATGTGATATTCAAGAAATTCTTCAATTAAAAACAGGAGTATCCCAATCACAAGATTGGGTATTGCTTATAATATAACTATTTAGAGCTCATTTATGTTAATTAATTTCTCAAGAAAGTATTTAGTGCTTTATAATTATGAATGCATAATGCTCAGGCATCAGAGAAATACTTTTTCTTGTTTTCATCAATTATCTAATTTATTGTTCAATGATTTAATAAATTAAATTTCATGACATATTGAGTAGATAATACAGCTAATAATAAATATATAATTATTTTTTGGTTTAATTAATTTTAAGTCCATGAGAGGGGGAACAAAATCATATGGTCGTCGCGAAAAACATGCATATACTGTCAGCAGGATATCTCTTAATGGGAGAAATAACCAAAAGTAAACTCTTTTCCTGTGAATAGCTAACATATCAGTGGCTTGTTTAAAAAAAAATTAAAGTTTCTACTGCTCCCCCTTTATGAGAAAAATGGCTGCCAAGATGGCCAAAAACGCATTTTTTGCCTTATGGCTTATTTTTAAGCTAAAATATTTCCAAGAAGGAGTGAGAAACCCAAAAAATTAATTGCGTAGCAATTTACAGGGAGGACCTGTACACTACCAGAAAGTGAGAAAACCTTTGGTTTTGCTTGCCTTTTTTTGTAATAAATGCCTGAACTTTAGCAAAATCTGCAAAATCAAGTTTTTGTGATTACAACTTCAAAGAGCCCTGTACCTTGGCAATTTTCATTATGAACGTTCTAGTATTTTTTTTCAGAATGCCTGGAGTAACTAGTTTCCATAGATATCTAACACTTTTATTTTGCATGAGTACGATTTTTTATAAAAAATGATTAAATAACATCACTTTTTTAGTATTTTGACGTGGCGGACAAACTTTGAGGGCATGTATCTCAGAAAATAAGTGGAGCAGGTAACTTTCCTTTTGGGCTTTTTCATACCTCTATACCATCAATCTGTGTACCAAATTAAAAAAAAATCCGAGTCGGTCGTGCGACCCCCATTCGGTGATTTGGTATGGAATCGCTCAGATAAATAATTTAATTTTTACTTTATTTAGCATAGTTTCAAATAGTTTTGCTGTTGCATTTAAAATTACTTTTAATAGTTCAATCATCAATTGTACATATGCTTAAACTAGTATTGCCGAGACTCAAAAATAAAATGATTTTCCTCAAAAAATGTAACGTCATCTTTGCTACTGCTTTGTGCTTTTCATTAAGTTCAAATGGACCCTAAATAATTTTGAATGCATTTTAAGCCCCCCGCCCCCGATGAGGAAGAAAAAATTAAAGTATGTTTCTTCATTTATATGACATACATAAAATTTAAAAAGCATTAGTATTATCAAAATAATGTAATTAAAAAATAAACAATAGGAAATGTCTGCAACGTTCATTTTTTGTAAATTTTAAAATTTATAATAAAATGTACAAATTGAGAGTAATTAAATAATTAGGCTACTTTTGAGAGTATAAAAGAAATTCTCATGCTAATAACTTTTTCAGCTTTTTTATAAATATAGGTTTATTTTCACCGAAACAGTTATTTTCATTATCTCATTATGCTTTATGAATGTTTAAAGACTTTTGTATATTTTTAGGGTTTTAATTATTTTTCAAAAGGGAGTTTAAGAAGATTATAAAATGAAAATATTATATTTTACTTTTGATATATTTTATGAAGGCTTTGTGCACCAAAATGTAATTACTTCATATGTCCTCGTAACTAAAAAAGTATTCAATTTTTTGTGCAAACAAACATTAAGTCCAGGCTTTAGGTTTTTCTGTTTTCATTTCAATATATTGACTTATATGGAAAAAAAATATAATTTAACTTCGATTAAAAATAATTTAACGCAATAATTTTTAAGGTTGTTAGCAGTGAGTTGTGTCAGTCACTTGAAATATTAAATTAAGTTTTTAAAATATAAATAAAATTTTAAAAAGGGAAAATGATTTGGTAGTATATTGCTTAAGACGTCGAAGAACATTAAAGCATATTTTTGTTTTTAACTCATTGAAAATTGGTCTCTGGAATACCTTTAAATACATCAGAGCAAGTAAAGTTTTTTAAAGATGTCCCTTTCTCAATTCTTCGTCATAAGTTAAATTTAAAAAAAGCTTAAGAACCGAATGCTCATAAATTACTTCCGGTTAACATTATTATTTGTATGTAGTTAAATAAAGAAGTCGATTAGAACTGAGCACTAAAATCAAGTTTTATCAAGTAGTCATTCCCCACTAAATACAAAGTAAGGAAATGACAAACCTTACCAATTATAAAGTGAGGAAATGCTGTTGAAACATTAACCTTCCTTCATTACTTCAAAAAAAAAACCTCATTAACAAATGAAATCAATTTTAGCATCATCTGCAATTCCGTATTTAAGTCTTTTAATTATTTAAAAAATATTTATGCACATATGATGAGCAATCTAACTTCTGTCTTGTATCTTGTAAACTTTTAGATTCATTTCATAACACGTTTTGTTTTAAACTTTTAGATTCATTTTATACAAATTTTGTTTCATATATATTTTTTTAATCAAAAATATTTTGAGAAAACTGATTTGAAGAATCATATTCGAAGCAGAATTCTATGGAATATTTTTAAAAACGAAGCAAAAACGCCTTCAATAGTAAATAAGTGCACTAAATTCGAAAGCGAAATTATGTTGATCAAAATTTCGATTTAATATCAAGCATAAATGTTACTTCGATAAAGATTAAATTCATTTGGTACTATATTACCTGATTATCAAAGGATAATCAATAATTATTTTGCATTTTTTTCTTAAGTTTAATTAATTATATAGTCCAATTATGTACTTTGAAATGTTCAATGATGATTAGTGACCTGTATAATACTTTTTTTTTAAACAACGTATGCATAAGTGAACAAAAAAAAATGTTTATAGTACGGACACTGGTGTTCTTTGATAATATTGATTAAAAAAGCGAAAAAATAAAAAGCTAAACCTACATTAACTAACCTTGCAACAAAGCTACTCATAATAATAAAGAACATTGAAAATTTGCAAAGCAAAGTTCTCCAATAAATTCGATCATTATTCAGTAAAAATATCTTTTATTCGAACAATGAATTTCTTTACATACTTGTGACTCCTAGCAATTTAAACTCAATTATTAGATAATAAAGATAGTAATTTGAAAGAGATTAACGTAGAAGTTGCTGATAAAAAATATAGGTACTTGCTTTGGAGCATCGGAAAACTATTTCTGTACAATTTCAAAAATGAAACTGTCAAGGAAAATAAAACAATTGCCTATTATTTAAGCTCTAAATAATTCTTAATTAAGAGTTGTAAAAGTTCTGAAAAACTGAAAAAATGTGGCAAGCATGCAAGAAAAAAAAAGAAATAAACTATAGTTCGTAAATTCGGGACATGTTATTTGAAAAACATTTGAGAAAAATTCTCGATCCAAAGGTGTGGATGACTTCTGTACTCATCTAAGATCAAATAATTCAGCTTCATGCAATTCTGAAAACTACAACGATTTTTTTAATTTTAAATTGGGAAAGAAGTTGATGTGTGTCCGAAAAGCGATATGTCAGCTTGTACTACATTTTAATAATGTGACAATAGTTAAGGATTCAAAATCATGTTTTTAAAGATTAACCCATTAATACCTAGCGTTCCTTTTTAGGGACGGTCCAAAAAATGGGTCTGAATTTCCCAAAAATGAACAGTTCAACCAAATAATAGTGTTTAATTAGTACCTTGGTATTGTTTCCATTCATTATAAACAGATTACAGCACATAACCATTGTAAAGCGTGTTCTGTAGCAGTTTTAATATGATCTTTATCAAGAATTACATCGCTCACAATTTCAAGAACAAAAAGCTAATTTTTTAAAATTATTCCCAGCTTTCTAGTTTATGTTAATTGCTGTTTTTATTTCTTCTTATGAAATGTTTTATTACAACGTAAATAGCACAAACAGTACAACGTTGCTTCCTCTTTTCAATTATGATTTAGAAAAGATTTAGTTTTTAGAAAAGGCAGTATTCAGAAGTATTTACAGGATTTTATGTTACTGAAAAATGATTAAAATTAACACCGAAGCAAATTTTTTTTATTTTACACTGCAAAAAATAAACTTGTTTTTACAATATAATACTGGCAGCAAAGGTTCCTGCTTAAAACTGTAAAATGCACAGTAATAAACTTTAAAAATAAATATTTTACAGTTTATTACTGTAAAGCACCAATATACTGTTTAAAACCACAAATTTACAGTTTATGGCCACAAAATTAACTATAAAAACAACAGTATAATACTGGCAACAGAGGTTCCACTTTAAAACTGTAAGTTGCACAATGCACAGTAATAAACTGTATGCTGAGCAATTTTACAGCTTATTGCTGTAACAGTTTATTACTGTAAAATTAGCAATTTTTTTTCAGTTTGTTACTATAAAATTAGCTGTATTATACTGTTGAAACATCTATTTTTGACGGTGTAGCATATAAAGAAGTAAATTCCTCTGTACAATTTTTAGCACGCAAATAGGTTAGTTTTAATTAATGAATTCGTAAAAGGAAACGCATTTAATACTTAATTTTAATAGATTTGTTTTAAACTTAAAACAGATCTGCTATCGCACACCTGTGTCTCACATTCAATGGAAAATTTAATTAAAGCGTGTTCCTGGCTCTTATCGGCTTAAAGTATAGAACAAGATACTCTTGTAAAAC
Organism: Uloborus plumipes; assembly: GCA_038373865.1. Classification (NCBI taxonomy): domain Eukaryota; kingdom Metazoa; phylum Arthropoda; class Arachnida; order Araneae; family Uloboridae; genus Uloborus; species Uloborus plumipes. The sequence continues at coordinate 7,620 of JAXGGA010010030.1, read as the reverse complement.
ATGTTGCAACATCCATGAAAACTGCTAAAAACTACTGAAAACTTAATGAAAATGCACTGCAAAAAATGAACTGCTGTTTTTACAGTACAATACTGGTAGCGAAGATTCCAACTTAAAACTGTAAAATGCACAGAAATAAACTGTAAAACGAGCAGTTTTAGTTTCTTACTGTAAAGTAAGAAATTTTACAGTTTATTGTCGTAAAATTTAGCTGTATTATACCGTAAAAACAACAGTATAATACCGGCAGCTAATGTTTCAGTTTAAAACTGTAAAATGTACGGTAATAAATTGTAAAATTAGCAATTTGACAGTTTATTACTGCAAAATTAGCAATATTTTGTTTATTACTATAACGTAAGTTGTATTATACTGCAAAAACAACATTCATTTTTTGCTGTGTAGAAAGATTTTTCGTAGCTCAGACCTTCAAATTAAATTTTTAGCATTAATAACCTTTTTACATCTAATGTACCCAATGCATAAAATGATCACATGAATTTATCACAATATTTCTATTATGCAAGAATAAAATAATCCACTCCTTTTGTCTATCGAAAAATTGCTATAAACGTTAAGAAAACTTATTATTATGCTCTTTTTATCTTAGCATTAATAAGATAGGTTGTGCGTAAATGAAAAGCATAGAACTGTAAAGGCTGTAACAGAAATAAGCTGTGAAACGTCTTTCACTATTCGTTGAGCTAAAATATAATTATTTGATTAATCATGTATTTTTTTAGTTGGTAACAATCCATTTCTCACATGTAATTCTCACATGTAAATTTCATCAATTCTTTAGCATTTATAAAAGAATAAAAACTATGCTTTGCATAACTACACTGTAAAAAATGAGTGTTGTTTTTACAGTATAATACAGCTAATTTTATAGTAATAAATTGTAAATTTTAGTTTATTACCATGCATTTTACTGTTTTAAACTGGAACCTCTGCTGCCAGTAATATACTGTCGTTTTTACAGTATAAAACAGCTAAACTTCACGTCAATAAACTGTAAAATTTCTAACTTTACAGTATGAAACTGTAAATTTGCTAGTTTTACCTCATATCACTGTGCATTTTACAGTTTTAAACGGAAACCTCTATTGCCACTATTATACTGTGAAAAAGAAGTTTTTTTTTTTTTGCAGTGTATGTACTCATGCTAAACAGTTGTTTCATGTGTTTTACTTTTCTGATGACTTTGACGATAAACTAAGGGCAGATAATCGTTTAAATAAACTTTGATTTAGAGGCAAAAAGTTTTAATTTTGCGTTAATAACACATTCTATTCCAAATTTGTATAACAATATTTTCAGCAGTGTTCACAATAATACATGTTTAATGAATTAGCATCTCACCATACGTTTGCATTAACACATTTCTTTTCAATTTCAACTCCCCCTTCCCCTATTCCTCTCTTAAAATCATATTTATCAAGCAATATAAAAATCGTTTATTGCCATAAAACTGGTACATCTAAAACATTGATGCAAATCTGTGGTGAAATGTGGTGGATTTGCCCATTTACAGTAACATACATACCGGATTTAAAATTTCTCTTTAAGAAATTTTCGAAAGCTTTAATGCTTACAAAGCTTATTATGAACAAAATCATTACTAGAATATTAGTGTGAAAAATACAGAATTGATACTATTTACTTTGTGTTCATTCAGGTCCTCTGGAAATGCATTTAGGTTTTATGAACTCAATAAAGAATTTTGTGATTACTGAAAAGCATTGATAGTAATTTAAAGTTTAAGCAACTGATTAGTTCTTTTCTCAAGACGGGCGAAGCTTGTTTAGTTTTCAGGTCACTAAAAACTATTATATCAATAATTTTATCTTAAAAAATGTGATAACTATTATAGTCATTCAAATTTCTGAAAGCAATAATAAAAATTCAGTTTAATTCCTCCAAGAAAATGCAATGTTTTTATGAATTCCAGAACAAATTGAGCTGCTTTGGAGTTTCAAGTCAATGTACAGTATTAGTAAGATTTATTTTTAATTATGAAAAACATTTCGAAAATATTAAGTGACTCAGCACTCAAGCACTTATCTATTTCCAGCTCTTGAAATATTTTAACAGAATACAAAAACAAGATGGTTTCTTTTAATTATCTCTTGAAATTGGTTCAATAACAGTATCCAAAAATTTTGAAAAAAAGATTCAGAAAAAAATTTTGCTTTTGAAACTATTTCAATTTCTCTTTAATGGTTGCTTGAGCTATTACTTCTTCAACTATATCTTTCATTTGTAACTTCACTGCGTGTTAATTAAGAAATATTTTAATACAGGTATCTCCTTGTAAGTCCCATGTAATCAACGCTATTATCTTTAATATCATTCTATAACATAAAAGCGGGATTATGCTATACTTAAAAGTGTAAAATATTTGTGAAGTGTTGTAAAGGATTTATCTACTTCCTAATTATGCATCAGTGTCATACTTGAAAGGATAGACTTCTTTAATAAAAAGTAATGTCGAAGTGTTTAGTTGTAATCCTTCAAATATTGTATTCTCGGTAATTACCAGCAAAGATAAAGTGACACTGATGTAAAATAGTTGTTTTATTATGCTCAGCAACAGTTTCTTCCCAATGTTCACTGAAATCTACCAGGCAAGCAATTCGCTAGTTGTAGAAAATTGCTCTTTGAAAAATAGCAAATGAAACAGGAAAGTTGATAATTAAACAACTAATTCTGGTTCGCTACGTTAGTAACTCCTTCAGTTAGAAAATAAAGCAAATAAAAAAATATTATATTTATTAATGAGTTTGAAACATTAGTTATATTGTTTTTAATACATTTTGATTAAAGGTATCGGAAAAACTACTAGCAAATATTGTGCCAAGCATTATTCTTTTATTAATCAGTTACAAAGCAGTGCAAAATAAACTTATATTGACGTAAATAAATAGTTGAAACATTTATCTTTCATCCAAAACGAATTCGCAACGAATTAGTGTGAGAAATATAACACATTTTGTTGAGTATTGGTTTTCAATGTATACAGTTCGAGTTTTACCTAGAACTGTATTTTAAGTTCAAATGCTTAATTTTTTACATTCTTTGCATTTAAATGCGCATAATTACTCTTAACTTTTTTACGATTACTCAGTAATGTTTGAATTTTGGAGATAATGTTGCATAATTTGTAATATATTTCCATGGTATGCTTTTCTTGGTGTAAAATTATTTGTATGAAATGTTTAGCCAGTGAACAGATTTTTTGAAAAATCATTTTAGACCAATTATCCATAAATCGTCGAAAACGTGGAAGAAATTGAATTTTTCTTTAAGCAAAATGAAATTTAAACCGTATTTTAAAAGTAAAATAATTACAAATTCATGATTTGTGCTAGTAAAAATCATACATAATTCCGAGGTGCCTTATTATTCATGTTTTGTACTCAAAGTATACTCTAATTAATGTTATTAGTTTTATCAAATGTCCTACTTTATATTTTCCATTAGTTGTCAAAAAATTGTATTATTTGTAGCAAATTTACTTCTTATAATTTTCATTTTAAAACGAGTAATCTTGCAAAATATATTTTCTCTTCAGACAAAAATGACAAACACGATTTTATAAAACATTTTCCTGAACATTTAACAACTTTAAGATATTTTTCTAAATCATTTTCACTGCTTCAAAGCCAACTGTAAAATTTACATGGTTTTTATTTACACGCGCATTGACAAATGCAAGAGCGCCAAAACGTTTTAAGCCTACTTGGCGATGTTATTTACACCCAAATAGCGCCGCGACTTGCAGTTAAGCCTAACTTCGGAGCACGAAGTTCAATGTTGACAACTATCTTGTTACTGTCTGTTTCTGTCTGAAGCAGCTACGAAGTGATGAATTGCATCAGATTTTTAAGTTTACTGTTTTCTTTGCACTTAGTAGCGTTTTATTATGGGATTTTTTTTAAACGTACTGTTTACGAAAATGCTATGTGCAGACATAGTACGTATTTTTACCAGGCACGCTATTTTTATGTTAATTGATACCGGATATATTTTAACACGTTAGCAAATGTGTTTAACGCATTTAACATCAAAAATATATACAAAAATCTTTATAAAGCGTATTTTGTGTTCCCATTTCAAATGGTATTTTAGAATACATAGAAAAATAGAGGGAGGAAAGAACCATTAGCGTTTTTCAAAATATTAAAAAGAATATTTTCTTTTCATTTTATTTCTTTTATTTTAATTTTATTTATTACATCTATTTAATATGTAAAAATAAAAACAAAGAGAACGCATTTTTTATTTCTCTGCTATTTTCGATTTCATCCTTAGAATATTAATTTATTTATGGAACTGAGCACTGATATGTTCAGGCCTGTTTTCGTATACTTCACTGCACCAAAGCGAATTTAATTACTCAAAACAATCAAAAATGCATAATCCAAGATTATTCATCTCGGAAAACACGTTAGCTTTACCGCTAATTGATACTATTTTACAGCTGCTATGTGTTGTAATTATACTAATCACGCAGAAGTTATCAAACTGAGTTTGTCTTGCCATATATTATTAGTGAAAAGAAAATATAGCAATTTATTCCTACCAGCCAAAAGAACGATAGGAGAAAGTATAGTTTTACAGCATTCAGAATTAACCATTTTGTGTCGTTTCTCCAATAATCAAAATAATCCAACTTTACAATTTTGGAAACACTTTTCACGAAGTACTTCTTGTTTGGTTCAATTATATTGTTGTTTATTTTTTGCACTGGACTATTTTTAAAGGAAATACAGCATTTTAATTTAAATTAAGCTAATCATTAATAATGCAAAACATGAAAACCATCTTTATTTCGTCTTCAAGTTTTTAGGTTTTAACATAATGCATTAAATACTAAAGAAAATTAAAGTTAACAATGTGATTTTAAATATCACTACTAGCTTCATCTCTAGTTTAAATGACAAAAGAGAATTTATTTTCCTATTGAAATTTCTTAATGAAAAACATTTTTTTTAAGATTTCTGCCTGTTTGCATTATATTATAATATGCATCATTAAACTCGTGAACTCTTTATCAATTGCAACTGTTAACGATTGTAATTAATTTATAATAAGGGTGTCAAAACGTTTGATTTATGCGAAAGTTTACTGTCAATTTGACTATGCTTGACATTTTCGTAATGGTACGCAAGATAAAGTATAATTATTAATACTACTGATACTAATTGCATAGAAAGTCAAGAAACGTAACTTTCTATGCAATTTGCTTTTTTCAAATATTTTTTAAATTTTAATCATACATTATTACAAAGCCTTTTTGATTGGTATACATTTCGCATTTAATATTATTAAAAACCCTTTTGTTTTTATTGAATACGAAATGAAGATCTGCAAATGTGTTAACATCGCATAAGCTATTGCTTACAAATATAATTATTTTGTGATTTTTACATTCACAGGCCTTTTAGAGTAATTGAAATAAATTAGAAGTTTTTTATAATACACAAATTTTAAAAGTAATTCAGTTTAGGAGCCTTATTTCTTAGATTTGCTGAATACTTATAATAAAACTTGCTGATGTTCAAGAATGACATGTAAGACTTTTAAAATTTTCTTTTTCTTAGACTTTTTTAAGCAATTCGAAAATATTTAGCTTTATTTTACTCTAAGCATCCTTGCATAAACCAACATTCATCATACTAGTACATTTACATTTGAAATTTCTTTCTTACGTGGAAACAAGTGTTCTACAAAACGTTCTGTACACGATGCACAAAATGTTTTACAGAAAAACCTTCATTTAAGATATAGTTACATTAAGCAGCCATATTTCTGTGCTTAAAAACGGTTTAATAAGCACATTTGTTTCTGAATGTGATGAATATTGGTGACATGAGTAGAATATATAGAAAATCTATGAAGAAACATCGAAAAGCGTTGAAAGCAGAAGACAGAGGCCATGTATTCACATAAAAAGATATTGTCTTTAGCCACATATAAAGCCAGACACTTTCATACTAAGAACATATGTTTAAGGGTATATTTTTAAAGTTTCCGAAACCTTACTTTTCAAAAATATTATAATCAAAAATATAAAAAATAATTACTTCGCACTTCAACTGCGTAAATTTAAAGTTTTTAAGTACCATAGTTTTTAAGTTTTGTCATATGAGTCAAAAAAGAATTTCTTGTAATTGCACATTTAAAATATGCTTACACGTACGGGTCAGCAGACTTCTGACACCACATGCACCAATATGTTTGTCTCAATTTGCTATTAATATCTATGAATGGGTGTATTTTGTTTACATAATATTGTAAAGCTCCACTCAGATCTACCACATGTGACCTTGAGCAGGATAGAGTCTGAGTATAACACAGTGAAAACGCTTTTAATTAAGCTTACAAAACGTCATGTGTACTTAAAACTATCAAGTGATAATCCATACATGCCACTACTTTATTATTAAAATCTGATTACATCATTTCTGCAACTTAAAGCACACACATACACACATACACAAAAAAGGGGGAAAGCTGCTGCAGCAGCATCAACAACAAGAAACTGTTTTTGTACTTTGTAATTCCTCACATATTTGTGCATTCAAACTAATTTTATATTCATTCTCTTGTTTTGTTATCAATTTTTAGATAAATGGATTAGTTGTCATTTTTTTTGCACTCGCACATATCAAAACAAGAATATCTGCAAAATATTTAAAAAAATAAATAAAGTACAAGTAACACATACCTTTGAGTAAAATATGATAAATCCATATTTTTTTGGCAAGCAAAGCATATATATAATCCTAAAAAACTTCCAGAAGCCATGAAACGTTAACTATAACGTACTCGCACCAAATTCAACGATAAATAGTGGGTAAGGATGCAGAGATGCAAGGTCCTGACAACATGGAGCCCCTGATGGACCCCTCAGGGAGGGGTGGAACAAAATCTAGGGGGCGACAGGCACGTGGGTACCACGGGCCACCCTTTTTTAGGCCCCTGGGCTCGAGTGGGGAAGCCCTGTGTAGTGAAGGTCACTGGAGTAGGCAAGGATTTTCATTGAAAATGTAGGTGGGCAGGCTGATTCAAGGTCCCTTTTTTATATACAGTTTTATTCTGCGCTGCACTCTGCTCGGCCCCCCATCAGTGGCCTCGAATGAGGAAATAGAAAGTGCCAGTCTTCTTTTTTATTCTTTTTTCTTTTTTAGAACTGTGTCAGTTGGTGTTCACCAATTTGTTTGGTATAAAAAAGCAGTTTTTTTGCCACAAATGCGCGTGTTCAGGTGGTCGTTATGGGTTTTTTTTTATGTTTGTTTACCATATGAAAAAAAAAATTCGTCCTTGCCCTAATTTAAGTTTACCTAATGAATATTTTCAGTTTCTCATATTTCTCTAAAATAATCAGTTTGTCAGTAAGCAGGTTTCACTATCGCCAATTTTTTTTTCAACAAATGGCCCCAAGAGCTTATATGAAAATAAAACATAACAGCCTATTTTATCAAAATGCAATTAAATAGTGCTAATTTTGAAATGAATAAGAAGAATGGAAGAATATATTGCTACAATCAATGAGATATCAGTAAGTAGTAAATATTTTCCTGGCCTACAATGAATAAATTTTGTTTCAAGGTC
>JAXGGA010010029.1:27500-48817 GCA_038373865.1 Uloborus plumipes | reverse complement strand
TGCATCTAAAAAAATATCGCCAAGTCAAAAAAATATCGCCAAGTTGAAAAAATATCGCCAAGTCCGAAAAAAATATCGCCAAGTCCATACAAAAAGCCAAAAAAAAAAAAAAAAAAATTTAAAATGAATGTCGAAAAATTAAAAATTTGAAAGTAGGGTATTGAAAAGGGGAATTTGTGTGTCGGTCGGTCTGTCTGTCCCACCCCCCCTAATAACTTTTGAATGAACATTCCGATTTTGACAAACTTTTTTTTGTTGGAAAGATCTCGGTGAGTACAGCTCATTCCTATATTTGATTTTTCGATTTGAACAATTTTCGGTTCAACATTGAACCGTTCAAACAACCTGTCCCGCAATGCTAATTTTTGAGTGAACAGTCCGATTTGAACAATTTTTTTTTTGTTCGAAAGATCTTATCAAGGATACTTCATTCCCGTATTTACATTTCCGATTTGAACAGTTTTTCGTTCAACATTGAACCGCTCAAGCAACCTATCCCCACCTAATGACTTTTGAGTGAACCGTCCGAATGGAATAAACTGTTTTTTTGTTTGAAAGATCTCGGAGAGGCTCATTCCCATACTTCGCTTTTTGATTTGAACAATTTTGTGTTCAATATTGAACCGTTCAGAACAAAAATTTAACAGCGCCTACGGGGAATTTAAGTTGAATGTTGATCCTGAACTTAAAGTCGGATTTCCTTCAAACTAACTTTGTAAGAAAATGGTTTTGATAAATAATGTTTGTAAAGTACTTTTCTGAATAATCTTCTGTAAGGACTCTGATTCTGACTCCGACTCTGCAAACATGGCGCAAATGCAATCTCAGAAAAAAAATGACTGACTGTGCAGACGATTTTTTGTTTATTTATTCATTTGTTTTATTTTATTTATTATTGTTATTTTTTTTTTGGCAGACGATTTTTTTTGTAACAAAAATTTTTCATTCACGAGAGCATTTTATTCTTTATTTATATTTAACAACTGGCAACGGATTAAAAGTGAAATTCGAGACATTTATTAACGGACAAGTTTTTTTTTTTTCCTTTTTTTTTCTTTGTTTGATAAAATGCGTTTTGATGCTCTTTGTACTTTATTTATTTATTTATTTATGTATTTATTTATTTATTTTTAAAAACGATTGAGGATTTTTTCTACGGAAGAACTGTAACAGTTATATTCTTTAAAAGGTGCGACAAAACTTTATTTGTTCGTTTATTTACTTTTTACGTGTCTATTTCATCTGATGAGAGGGGTATATTTTGCTTTTATAAATTAGCTTTAAGCACTAAAAAGGTATGTTTGACATAATTTTCAGTCTCAGATAATCGAGAATAATGATCAGATGCTAGAATGCCGAGGTCGATGTACGGGAAAGTAGGCTCGTTTAGTTCTTGACAGAACTTCTTGTTTACTCTGAATCACTCATCTCCATTTCTGTCAGGAAAATAAAACATTTCTTCAAGCAAGCATGGAACTAGGAAATTAAAATCGTATGCTTCGTTTAGAACTTTGCATAAACATTCATTTAACAATTTGAAAAAATTGCCTGCACTTCTGTTTTTTAGATTTGTGGTGTTCCCACTTTGTAAAAAATAACTTAGTTTTTATATAATGCCCTTTGTTCATATGTGGGCTTACAAAATTATATTACAGAGTAAAATTTCTCTCAAAATTTATGCTTTGGTTACTCAATATTATTATTAACTTGGGGATCACTGGGTAAGTTTGTTAGTTAACTATATATCTTCAAAAAGCATAAGTATTACTTGCTTTTTATAATTTTATTTTATTATAAGTCTAATTTTTATGGCACGTTGGTATTCAAATCGTAATCTAACTTTTAACCTTTGTTGTTCCAGTCCCTATAGCCTTCATTAAATTTTGGCTTTGAAAAACTAGAAATGTGTTTTCAGCGTAATCAATGTATTAATTTGTAGTGCATTAATTTCAGTACCCCCTCCCTCCTTTATGTATTTCTGATGTCGGTGAGGAAAAGAGACCTCAAAAATTCCGTTCTTGTTTCTTTTTTTTTTGGGGGGGGGGGGGGGGGATTGAAAAGAATTTAGTTACATGTGCAATTTGTTCCACATTGTTTAATTATATGTTCTGTACCACTTAATCATATAGTTTGTAACTTTGCTTTTCCAATGCTTACTGTTTTTTTCTTCCTATTTTAAAGTCTGGGTCGTACAGGCACCTTGGGCAGGCGAACAGGGATCTCTAATTTACAGAATTCCAAACCAGACCCATGTAAGTTATTTGATAATAGTATGCAATGGTTAAATGTTTGAAGCTTATTTAAAATGTTTACTAAATATATTATTTTATACACAGTAATTAGTCAGTGCTTTTGCATGTAGGGGTACATTTTTTAACTCGGCTTATAATCATGGCAAATTCAAATTTTTTGGAATGGTAGTTAAAATTTTTAGCTTGGGGCTTACATATGGCAGATTAAAGTTTATTAATAGTAGTGCTTCAACATAGTTTTTTATCTATTGATTTTGTTTTTAAACTTGCATGCCAAATCTCTATGCTCTTTTTTTTCGACAAATATTATTCTTTTTCTTTTTATATGTATTAGAATTTTTTGTTTTCATTTTACAATTAAAAAAGGGTTTTTAATTTCCCTTGTATTTCTTAATTAAAGCATGTTCTCCTTTTTATGGAAAATAAGTATTTAGATTTTGACCCTTTTTCGGTTTGCTTGTTGTCCCCTTTTAGCCTCGGGCATTCCAACACGATTGAGATCAACTAGTGCTATCGATTTGTCCGCTGTTAGGCGTGCCAAAGCTCGAGCTTCGAATTCCGTTGTTGCTAATCTCTCTAGAGGTTCTGGGGCTTCTCTTCGTAAGTTTTATTTATTATTTATGTTTATTTAAATTATTTGTTTTTTTGCATGGTAAGTTAATATTCATTGCATGTGTATGATTATTATTCTTTGTAGACAATCTTCGAGTCCTATGGGGTTGCTCTATGTAATCCTCTTCCATTTTGATTGATAGGGAAGAATTTTAAAATTTTCTTCATGAGTTTTAAATGCTTTTATAAGTACTAGAGGGGTCTGCTTTTTGATGGGTTTTGAAAGTATTTTTCTCAATTCTTCTTTTGGTACTGATCATGAATGTATCTTCTAAATATACAGGGTGGTCCTAAACTCATGGTACAAACTTTTAGGGTAGGTCAAGGGCATTGTAACAATGACTTTTTGTATAGGAATGTATAGTCGCAAGTGACGTGGTGAGGCGTAAACAGGGGAATTGACAGCCGAAAGGAAAAACAAAGATTTTATTCAAAGCGTTGTTGACAATTGTCATATTTACATTAAGTGTTCAAAATTGCGTCCACCAGTAGCGATACATGCTTGACAGCGTCGGTGGAGCGATTGGCGTACACGTTCAAAGATGCCTGGCATTTCACGCACACTTGCAGCAGCTACAGATATGCGAGCGACGAGATCCTCATCTGAGTCAACTGGAGTCTCATAAACAAGATTCTTTAAATGTCCCCAGAAAAAGTAATCGAGGCTCGATAAATCGGGAGATCGGGGCGGCCAAGGGACTGGTCCACCACGCCCAATCCATTGAGCACCAAACGTGGTATTCAGATAATTCCGAACATTAATGCTGAAGTGTGCTGGCGCCCCATCGTGCTGAAACCACATGCGGTTACGAATGGCGATCGGAACATCATGCAGCAGTTGTGGTAACACTTCCTTCAGAAAAATAAGATAGCTTTCGCCACTTAGTCGCGTGGGTAGCAAGTATGGGCCAATCAAAAAGTCGTGCACAATACCAGCCCACACATTAATACAGAAACGTTGTTGAAACGCATGTGGACGCGTTGCATGTGGATTATCGGTTGCCCACACATGGGAATTGTGCGCATTAAAGACACCCTCGCGTGAAAATGTGGCTTCATCTGTAAATAGCACATGATCTACGAAATCCGGCTGCAATGCGCATTTCTGCATCATCCACTGGCAGAAGTTCACGCGGAGAGGATAATCTGCGGGATTCAATGCTTGTACTTTCTGAAAATGGAAGGGGTGTAAGCGATTTTCGCTTAACACTCTGCCTACAGTCTGATGACTCACACCTACGTTATGTGCAACAGTTCTTGTGCTTGACTCTGGTCTATCAGCCACAATGTTCAAGATGGTTTCTTCCAGCCTTGGAGTGCGTACAGCTCTTAATCGACCAGTGTCATGTCTGTTGACGCCGAAGCCACCTGTTTCACAAAGTTGACGATGCAACCGTTGAAAAATTCTGTGATCCGGCATTCGGCGATCAGGATACTCCTCGCGATACATTCGTAACGCAGCTCTGCCGTTACCATTTGCACGACCGTACATGTAATGCATGTCTGCTTTTTCTGAATTCGTGAAGTCACCCATCTTCTACGGCAGCACAATTGAGAATGGCGCTTTTCCTCATTGCGATGCATCATATTCAACAGCGGCTGGACATCTACTGCCCTCTACTGGCAATGATACCAACTGATCCCTCCATTTTTCTTTCCTTTTATTTCTCTTGTTTACGACTCACCGCGTCACTTGCGACTATACATTCCTATACAAAAAGTCATTGTTACAATGCCCTTGACCTACCCTAAAAGTTTGTACCATGAGTTTAGGACCACCCTGTAGAAGAAAAGATGGAAAGTTTGATTAAGTAAATTCACTATAGCTAAATTCCAGAAAAAAATAGACATGACACTTGGATTTCAAAAATTAATATCTTGTCATTTTCCAACTATTACTTTCTTCTGAAATTTATGAATTTCTCGAATCCTATCATATTTTCCCCAATTAAACCAATGACGTTAGTAAATCAAAGGCTAATTCAATTTTACTCTTTGTGTTTTTGCAGAGCAGGAAATCTCTTTTTTCTACATACTTTTATTTCAATTAACTTTTTTATCAGAGTACAATATATAGGTTAATTTTTATCTCTTAAATATCTAGTTAAACTTTCTGTTAAGTAATTTGGGGAAAAAAAATAAAATAAAATAAACTGCAAAGTTTGTCTGATATTTTGAATTGTTCATTAAAGTCTTTTTGAATATATATACAGGGTGCGGCAAAAAAACTCGGACAAAGTTTGTCACGTCCTGACACCAACACGTTTTACCGTATACAGCTAATTCTTTTTTTAGAAGATTCTTTATGTTTTCCTGCATTGAGGATTGCAGTGTCGATTTTGTATTCATCATTGTTACTTTGTTTGCTTAATGACAGAAAGATGCGTTGCTATTTTTTTACTGTTTCGAGCTGGTAAACGTCAATTCGTTTGCTCAAAATTCCTCGACAGGCTATTTCCGATGCAATTAGCCGGTACAAAGAGCTTGGTCATGACTTACGCCGTCCAGGAAGCAGAAAAAAATGGACCGCGAACACATTTTCCAACCGTAGGTTCATCAAGAAGCGAGTGCAGCAAAATTCAAGGGTCTCCACTCAAAAAATCGCTTGTGCGATCGAATCAGCGACCAATTAGTTCGGCGAATAGCTAAACAAGAACTCAAACTGAAGCCGTACAAACTCCAAAATGTGCAACTTCGCACTGAAGAGAATAAGTGCGTGAGACTTCAAACATGTCGGCAGCTCAAACGTCGGGCCGCAGGTGAGCGGTGGATGCGCATCCTCTTCACAGATGCGAAGCTGTTCACAGTCGAACAGGCGCATAACCGCCAAAACGACAGAATCTAGTTCACTGAAGCTCCTGGCACATCAGCCATCGTCGAACACCACCAAAATCCGCAATCGGTGCTGGTCTGGGGAGGAATTTGAGATAGCAGCAAGACTCCTCTTGCTTTTGTGGATTAAGGGGTCAAAATCAACCAAGAAGGGTATCACCGCAACATTCTTCAGACCATCGTGATTCTGTGGGCCTAGCAGTACTTTGGTGATGAGGATTGGATGTTCCAGAAGGACTCAGCGCCGGCTCACAGGCCAAAAACGACTCAGGACTTATGCCGAACCATTTTTCGGACTTCATTTCCTCTACGGAATGGCCCCCTACTCGCCGGATCTGAATCCCATAGATTACAGTGTGTAGTCCATTTTGGAGACCAGGGCCTGTGTTAAGCCCCACAAAAGCTTGGAGTCGATGAAGCAGTCGCTTCTTTGAGAATGAGACCGATTGTCGCTGGAAGAGCTGCGGCCCATCGCTGAAAATTTCAAGTTACGTTTGGATTTGTGTATCACTGCTGGAGGAAGCCACTTCAAAACCAGCTGAGTATATTATTGTAAGAAGTCTATGTCAACATTATTAATTGTTGTTTTGCTTAAATTCTTTTATTTAATAAAATTATCACAATAAACCTTTGTCCGGGTTTTTCTGCCGCACCCTGTAAGATTTGTCTGAATATATGAATACACACTGTGTGTAGTACAATGCATGATTCAGAGCAATAGACTTTAAAATTCCTGGAAACAGAGTTGGTAATTTTACCACTGATTCTGCAGTCCTGGTATAATTTTACCAAATCATTCTATCATCTGGTAATAAAAATAAAACACTTGAAACCATTCCTTCATTATGTGCTAATGAATTAAGATGTTTCAGTCTTCATTAAATCACTAGTAAATTTGAAAGCGAAGCATGAGCATAAAGTTCTAAACTGATCCCACAAATATTCCACTAAAACACTGACCTTTTAATGTAAGTAGGAAGATCCATAAAAGTCCTTGAAATTTGTTTTGGCCACAAGAAGGAAACCTTTGAAGTTCAGTTCATGTGATGCCAAACTTAGTATTTGTTTCTAAAATACTAAGAACAAAATGTAAATCCCCGGGTGTTGATCAGAAACAAGAAAGGAACTGGTCGCGGAATGGTTACAGCAAGGTTGGGCAACTACCGGTGCAATTACAAGATTATCAAAATTGTGCATTGTGTATCAGATTGTGCATATAAGATTATCAATGTCAAAGTAATTCCCTTTTGGTAGTGGTTCTCATGTATCTAAATCATTTATTTTTTTTATGAAATCATTCTAAATTTTTTTAACTCTAGTGTTAATTTTTTTTAATTTATTGGTATTTTACCAGAGTGATACTTTGTAACAACTTTTGCACTGTCTTATGATTTTTTTTTACCTATTGACTAACCTGTTGTGCAGGTTTTGGAGTTTTTGCCTAAGGAAAACTCAGTAGGTTTTAGATTGAAGTATCATAATAAATGATATTTCTCTCTAAACCCTGTTTGTATATTTTTACTGTAATATTTTCAATTATTCATTTTAATCATATTTTCTATCATTCTAATGCACTCTTATTATTTAATACATTCCCCAGGGCAGTGCGGAAAAAAAAAAAAAAAAAACTGAAGTTATTTTTCGGTAAAATTAGGGGTGTTGGGGGCTATCTAGCTGCAAATTTCTAAAAGTAAAGCTCGAAAAATGAAATTTTAAGCAGTTTGGTTTAATCAAGAGGGTTCATCTTCATGTTTCTGGGAAGGGTTTAAGCCCCTTAAATCCCCTCATGGGTGCGCCACTGCCCTAAAGATTTTTTTCCTGGTTATTGTTTAGTTAAAATAAAAGATGTGCTTAAATATTATGTTACTGTTGTATAATATATTAAAACTATTTAGGACTACTCTTGTATTTATATATTCATTACCACATTAAAGACAGTTAAGTAGCTTATTTATTTTATTTTTTGGTATTTTAAGTTTAAACCGTAATTTAAGTTTTTATTTTTTCAAAATTTCTAGTTATTACGATAAAATTTGGTAAATCATCATGTTACTTAATTAATCGTAATTTGTATAGCTCGCAACTCAGTGGGCCGAAACGATACATCCATTCATGCAATTACCTCACCAGAGAGAGTTATCAAGTCTCGTCCAAAAGGATCCTCTCAATCTCAACGTAAGCAGCAACTTTCTTTTATTTGTGTTGATAGATAACAAGTCATAAACTTCAATTTCCATCATCTTTGCTTGTTTTGTGTGTTGCGTTGATTTATAACCTTGTAATTAATATGACATTTTTCCTTTGTGTATTCGAGTCTGTTTTTTTTTTCTAGAAGATATATTTCTCTGCACGTTTAACTATTAGTGCTGATTGTTTCAAATGTATTTAGCTTCAAAATCACATTAAGAAAAATCATTGATGCTGCAGATTAAAAGCTACGAAGTTTTCCTTATTTACTTACATTTCTTCTCCATTAGCACCAATAAGAAGATATTTCAATACATGTACTTTACCAAAACTTTTGCTTATTAAAGAAAAACATTTGATATTTCACTTTTATAGCCTTAGCGTGCAATAACAACAATCTAGTTAAACATCAGTGTATATTTTTCAAACTTCTGACTTAATTTCCTCTGACGCTAATGTAAAATTGTGGTGAATGGTTTCAATAGCCCATGTTCTTAAAATTTTTATGCAGTAGAAATTCTTTCCCCTCCAGAGGAAAGAATCATCCCCCCTCCCCCGTATGCACCAAATAGAATAGAGCTAATCCTCCACTACATGCAAAATGTGAAGTTGTGACCATTCCTTTCATTCCTATTTGTTAATAGTCTTTCCACTTCCCCCCTTTTATCTGACAGTTTTATGACTGCATCTGTTATATGTACATACCAACCAGCCAGTCGTTTTTAAATATTTTTAAAGCGTGCAAATGGTATACCTCTACTAATAATAAAGCTGAAGGTTTGTCTTTCTTTCTGTCTGTCACGCACGTAGGGCCAAAACCGTTCGGTCGATTTTCATGACATTTGGCACAAAATTAGTTTGTAGCATGTGGTTATGCACTATGAAGCGATTTTTTGAAAATTCTATTTCGTTCTTTTTCTATTCTAATTCTTAGCGAAAATTCGATAAAATAGGGAAGACATATTTCATACACATTTTCAAGTCTTATGTCATTCGAAAGCTTGAAATTTTCTGCATAAAATGAAGTTTTTACGAAGTTTCTACGATCATCAGGGAGAGCTGTAATAATTGTTTTTAGAATCCCGGAATTCACGGCTTACCTTCAGCAAAGCAAGCCAAATGATTCTAAAATGGTCGAGCTCGAGAATGAAATTTGTTTGAAAATAGAGATGAAATAAATTATTTTATCAACGGAAATCGACTTTTCATGTTGTTACCATGGTTACGTTTTCATACCTTTTTTGTTTCGTTCTTTTTCCAGCGTTGCAAGACGTAGTTGATCTTTGATACTACGGTTGATACTACGGTAGTATTTTTTCGGCCCGAATAAGGAGCGTAGTATTTTTCTGGCAACCCTGTTTACAATATACTTTAATGACTTAATTAAAAGATTTGGCAGATTTTTTTTTTTTCATTTTCATAGATTTCGCATATCAGCAATATTGATTTTGGCAACGTTTGGGAACAGTAGTATTTTATAGTATTTTTTGGAGGAGGCGTAGTATTTATCTGTTTCAATTCTCTGACAACCCTGTCTTTTTACAGGTGAAAATGTGCTTTGGGAGCCTGCTTGCGCATTTTCAAAAAAGTCATCAACTGGCGCGTTTTTCCATGTTGTCTCCCTAAGTTGAAAGTTCCGAGAGAAGCTACGCAAAATAGCCAGGGTTACCATGCTTGGCGTGTCTATCGCCCATTTAGTGAGAAAGGGGTACTCAAAGCACAGATTAATCAAATATCGTATAAATTGCGATATTGCAATGATCTTTTTAAAGTGTTTCATTTCGGAAAATGTATTGTTTTGTTTTTAAAGCTAGGAAAGGAAACTTTCTTCTTCTTTTAAACTTTGGTAAGATTTCTGTTGGTTTCTGTGAGCAACAAAATTGTTCTTATTTTCTCTTTTGGCTTATTTTTGTGCATATTCTCTTGGGGTTGCATTCAAATGTCCCAAGGGGGTGTTTTACCTCTTTTATGGAGTAAATCAGTGTTAATTTCAATGCAGACAAAAGTGATATGAATTGAAATGAAATGATGATGATTAGGCGATATATCGCCAAGCTTTTGGTCGCCAAGTATTTGCGACATGTCACTAAGTTGGTGACAAAATTGGCGAAAAAAAATATTATTTTTTTATTTGGGTTCAATTTGGCTCTATTGGCGATATTTTGTGAAAAATCCACTGAATGATGTTAAAATCGGCGATATTTAGAAAATTAATCATTGTAAAACGTTTTTTTGCATTGTTTCGTGGCAAACTAGGGATATAAATGTTTGAATTGTTATCTTGCTTACTCCAAGCACTATTTTAGCACATAGGGCATCTATTAAGAAATTTACACGTAAAAGGAAGTAGTGTGGGGTCCATACCAGATTTTTATATGATACTTTGAAGGAAGTGTAGTTGAATTATAAGTAAAATAGAGCATTTTTTTTGCTATATCAATTACTTTACAAATGAACTTTTAATTTTATACCACGGGCAAAGCCGTGCGGGTACCGCTAGTAATCAATATAATTTATTTGAAAAAATAATAAAGTAATCACACTTGTAAATAAATTAAAATTTACTTATTCTAGAGGAAACTTCTTTTACATGCTTTATTAGTATGAATTCTTTGTTACCTTTCCTTTAACATCTTGAATATTTAATTTCACTGGAATTGCAGTTCATGTTATGAGGTATTAAGATATGCCAGAGAAACAATTATCAAAGCTGCTGACTTAAAATACAGGTTTATTTATTTATTTATTTATTTAAACCCTACCAGTCACCACCATACCTACCCTGATGAGGGTTTAACCGGATGTGGTGGCTGGGAGGAAAGAAAAACTAACGAACGACCAAGCGCCCGCTAGGAACCGTACATTATAACTAGATATAAAATTACATAAAATAATGTACAAATTACTTGGAGAAAAAAAAATAATAAAAAGGAAAAACAATTTTGATATATACAGAAAAAGGCCATAGCATAACATTTGAAGTTTTTAGACAGGAAATTTGAAGTCTTCTATTTGAGTGCTGAGTAAAAACATTATTTTATGACGATTCTTGCGAGTAGCTGGATGATGTAGAATAGTGGTTCTCAACGGGGGCTATACCGCCCCTCAGTGGGCGGTGGAGAGATGCTGTGGGGCGGTGAACATGTTTTGGGCGGCAGAGGGGCGGTGGACATATTTTTGGGCAGTAAGGGGGCGGTGGGCATATATTGAAATGCACTTGCAAGGTTTTGGGTGGCATGTTCTGGGTGGAGGAGGTAGGAAAACCTCTTTTTTTATATCGCCAAGGATAGCTTTAAAATTAATTCTCGGGACATCTCTTCCCGAGCCATGATCCTTCTCCTAACGTTATCAAAAATAGCCGAAAATTCTCCCCCAATAGTAGTTCAACTTCATAAAAGTTTTTAGAGGTGGGTTCATGCTTTAATAGTGTAACCATCTAAAATGAAGTAAAATTGTTCCTTTGCGATGTTCATTTGGAAAATTGTTAGAGGAAGAAGCCTGAATCCCCACACCCTTCCCTGCTAACCTAACTTAAATTGCCTGAACCCTTTTCCTTAACATACCTACACGTAACTTAAAATTTCACTTTTAAACCTTTTTGTCAAAGAGTTATCAAAACCTTCATTCCCAAACACAGCCTAATGATTTTGAAAAAATGGTTATGGTATGGATTCTAAACCTCCGCTTTCTGCAATCGTGATCAAACCAAGCTTGAAATTGCGTTTTTCGGAGGTACCCTTGGTACTTCCAGAGACACTCAGAAGCCGCCACAACATTCTAGGGCTCCTAGGTATATCAGACCGTTTTCTTGAGATTCTGCACTGGCCACATTAGATGCCTAGTTTTCGAGGATGGCGGAAGATTTCCACCATGACCCAATTTCGACTTCGCACCTTTATTTCTTCATCACATTATGGAATGTCATTCTACTCTTGTTTTTGGACTTCTTAGATAGCTTTAGTTTCATGGGTCTGGTCTAGTGAAACTAGACCAGATGGAGATTAGTCCCACCATCACGACCTCACCAAAGGTATCTAACAATTCTGTATTTCAGAGTACAATGAAAAAGTTTCTGATGCTAACTCCCGAACCTTTGCCATTCTTTCAACACAAATGAAAATAGCTTTCATTTGCGTTTTTAAGACTACAATTTCAGGGAACACTTGAAGGACCCCCTAATATGAGTAAAGTTAACCTTAAGATAACTTTAATTTTGAAAACAAGTTATGAGAGACATTTTTTCTCTCTTGTTAACGTCACCAAAAATTGTCTAAAATATCTTCCATTTTAAATGTTTCACCGGGCATGGAGTCTGAACCTAACTCTTACTACCATGAAACGTATGATTAAAGAAAGTGTGTTTTTAAGACTTCGTTTTCAGAAATAATTTTAGGGAAGATCCTAGATACCCCACCTCTGTCTTTACTCTGATGTCATTAAAATAATTACGTTATTAAGACTTGTTACTTTTGGTATCTTATCCTTCAAGGTTATAAATTATCCAAAAAGAATTAGAATATCTCTGAATTGAACTTATCTTGCAGTTTGTAAAATCAACTTATATCTTTTTTTCCAATTAAAACTTGATTTATTAAGGAGGACAGGTTCGGTAGTAGTTTCAAGTCTTTGTTCAGCCCGGGAAAAATGGAATGTCCGGCGTCCTGTCTTGGAACTTCCAAAGGAAAATCCTACATCCTCATGTAATAAAAGGAGGATTCACATTGCACAATAGCAAGTGCATAAGAACAACACGGATTGTTAATGGACTGTTTGGGGCACTATTTGAACGCAGTGCATTTAAAAAAATATTTTGGTTTTCAAATGAAAATATTGTAAACGGCGCTTTTTTACTTCAAACTGTATTGTTCTTTACGTTCAAAATGAATCACTCATTTAATGGACCCATTTTAAGTAGGAAAAGCACATGCCCGCTTTAAAAAAAATACCTTATAAAGAATAAAAACGTTTTAGCAAAATGTTTTATCTCTATAGTCATTTTTCAACTATCTGTTTGAGAAAAACTAGACTTAAACTGGTCTAGAAAACTGCTTTACCTCCTCTCCTCTCCTAGTTTCACACCCGTCCGCAAAGGGGGCGTTGGAAAAATTTTTGATCTTGAAGAGGGCGGTAGCTGTAAAAAGGTTGAGAACCACTGATGTAGAATATGAGCTATATTTTTGGATACGGGAAGGTTGGAATTATATGTGCAGTGGAAAGAGCTAGTTATCGGACATTTGATTACGTAATGTTCAGGAGTTCCAAGTTGACTGCAAAACATAACGGTGAGCTTATTATTTTGAATCTATGTAGATATAAAGGAAATGGACCGTGTGCACTGAGAAATTGTACTTCCATAGGATATTTGCATCGTGGTTTTAGCTTGACTTTTGGTAGGATTTCGTGAACTCTCCGACCAGTTTCTGCAGTGTCACAGATTTCCTGCCAATTTTGAAGAAGATTAGACCAAAGGTTATGTTTGAGGAAAGATTTTGGTAGAGGAATTTTAAATACTAATGAATGTGCTGGGTTCATTGCTGCAGTTTTAGCCAAAAAAGTCGGCTCGTTCATTGCCAAAGTGTCCCTTATGGGCTCTAACCCAGGATAGATTTATGTTTGGATGTTCTCTGCAGAGGGATTGAATGTCTCTGACTAACTTTGAAGAATGCATTGGATCCTTGATTGCTTTAAGCGAAGATAAACTATCAGAGAATTAAAAAGATTAAAATATAGGTACTATCGGCCCCGCTTAACGGATAAACGAATACCCCGCTTATACGAATAAAGGATCCCAGAACCGAATATTCCCCATGCCATAGATGCAATGTTAAAGCTCCCTGCTTTAAGAAATATCTCGCTTAATTGAATAATATTTCTTGGAACCAACAGTATTCGTTTAAGCGGGGCCGACAGTACCACATATCTAATTTAAGATATACTTTTAAAATTTGAATTTTTTTAAAAGTTGGAATGTTACAACAGTGTTTGTGTTATTTCTTTGCTTTTAAAAAACATATGATCTGAATGTAATTAGTTTGATCTAAATTAAAAAAGTAAGTTAAAAAAAACTTCGTTCAAGATAATAACATTGAAAACTCTACTGTGAAAAAGCTATTTTACTGTGATTAAAAACTATAATTGGCTTTTTTTTTGTAGAAATTCTAGCTTGTTCAGCACTATTAGTGTTGTTTAATTTTTGAAATTTGTCATGGTTTTGCATGCTCTGTTCTGTTAATTGGAATGTCACTTTGTGATTTTACTGCATTTCATATTTGCAACAAAGCTAAAAGGACTTATAACTTTTTTATAGTGTAGTTTTAATGTTTGAAACAGTAAACTCGTAACAGTATTCTGAATAATAAATATATTTTCCCTAGAAACTTCTTATTAACTTCTGTTAATGTTCCCTCACCCATCCTTACCCATCAGCAATTTTGACTTTCAGCTAGCAGCAGGCCCGAGTCGCCTTCATCAAGGTTAAGTTATGCTACGTATTCTTCAACTGACGGTGCTAAAACCAGTAGACCTCGAAAAATGTCTGGAATACCCATTGCCACTAGTAGAGAAGCAAGTCCAACGCGGGCAGGATATGGTAGTAATTTTTCAAAATATTTTTTTTCAATGTTGCAAATATGTACCATAAAATATTAGCACATTAAAACAGCAATTTTTTATTTGTAAAATCTTAAAATCCTGTTATACTCTGTTTACAAATTCAGTAATTTTAGTCAACAATCTCCAGTTTTATGAATAATATTGCCCAGATTATGTGCATTTTTCTTTTTGTTCTTTTTTTTTTTTTTAACTTTTCCCTGGATAAGCAAAATGTGTAAGGAATAAAATGAATCAATAATATAAAATTTAACTAAAGAGCCATGTTGCATAAAACGAAAAGTTCTAATTTTTTTTTTGTGCTGAAAAGATTTTGATAAATAAAGAATTTAAAATATGCTGTTTAATTTGGTCTATATATATATATATATATTTTTTTTTTTTTTCAGTAATTTTTTCCATCAATTATAAAGCGTTTTGAGAGTAAATTGTTTTTATGCTTAAAGATAATAATTATTTTATTCTTTAAAAAACGTGTCAATCTGTGATCGAATGACTAGGATTTCAGCATCGTTTGTTACTTGTGGACTGTTTCTATCTTTTCATGAAATCAAGTGACCAAAATTTTCTAGGACGCCATTATACGAAGGGTTTAAAAAGAATGTTCTAAATCTTCGTTTGTATCTAATACCATGTATCAGCAACTTTCGCTACTATGAACTGCTGTTGAAACAATATATAGCTGAATATTTTCCCTAAAGCACTTCTAATGACCCCCATTGAGTTATTCCAGTTCTCGTGGTGAAAAGAAGTTCTATACAATTTCAGGAGGCAGCCCTGACTATTGGCATTTAAGTGTATATATTTTCCGGAAATGCAACATTTAAGAACGAACTGGTATAATATTAGTAATGTAATTAAATATTGAATTATACTATCAAGTTGTCGATCCACTGTTCTGTTTTATTTTCATTTAAAAATTTTGTCCTAATAATCTTAACCAAATTGCTTGTGTGTGTCAAGTTTGTAAAAACTAGTATTTCAGATTGAAAAAAACTGCATGCAATCATAATGAATACTAATCTAAAATATATTTAACGTTTTTGTCAAAAAAATATTTATACATCTTTTTGCATTGTACATTTTTTCATATTTCTTTTCCCCTCGTGTTGACTCTGTATAAAAATAAGTTATGTATTTTTTTTATGTATATAGAAATAATAAAACTCTATCAAAAGTTGAGATAAGAGGCTGTATTATATACATGATTGGTAATTTAAAAAAAAAGTTTACAACTTAAGTCAAAATTTATTGGTTCTATGATTATTTTCTTTTTCCATTTTATTTATAAATTTTATAAGAAAAGTATAGAAAAAGTCGCTATATATTGTAAATTGTTTATTCTGTAAAACTTGACTAAAATTTAAATGTTAAGAAAGAATTTTTTTTTCTTACTTTTCCATTGTTCTCATCTTATTGAATAAGTTTGGCTATTCAGATGCTATTTTTATAAAAGTTTAAACAGTTCATGAAAAAAGTAACGTGTAAATGTTTAAAATTGTACGTGTAAGGTTTGAATTGAATGTTTAAACATATAAATATTTAGAAAATATAAATTTTAGAGGTGAAGGTAAGAAAGCGGCTCGAAAGGTAAGGAAAATATACAACTCTGCCAGTTGTTTTTAATATAATTATGAGAAAACTAAAATCATTTTTAGCTCTTTAAAGCAGATCAAATATTAACCAAAACTGTTTAACTTAAAAATTCTTCAAAATTATGCTCTAAACACAATCTTTAAAAATGGCATAAATAAGTCAATGTTATAAAACACAGACTTGCTGCTTATTATTTTTCTTTTTTTACAAGCCTTTAGTTTTGGTAATTTATTTATTTAAAGTATCGAATTGTGTTGTTTATTTGCCTTTTGTTTAAAGCATTAACTTTCCATGCATTTGAGTTGCTGTGCTTTGTTACTAGCTTGCGCATTGTGTAAATGCAATTCTCCTTGTAGCTCATGAAAGGCGATTAAGTGGCTCTCGTACGAGGCTAACAGGTGCTGGTGAAAAATATCCAATTTTATCATGTAAGTGCTTCAAAGTGTATTATTTTCACTGGCTCTTTTTTGCTTAACGATTTCTATTATCCTTCACGCAAAGGATCTGTTTTATTTTTACTATTGCATATTTATTTTAATGCTCTTGGTTGAAGTGAACAGTTAGGATTTTATTGCAACAAGTAGACACCTACTGCTCTGATTAAAATTGTGCAGGTGCGGTAATAAAATCATGATGTGCATTCAATTATCTTGCTTGACAATATGCTTTTGTGGCACAAATATTGCACACACATAATATAAATTAAAAATATTTTTTCTGTTAGCAATTTATGAGCTGAAGTTTTCCTGACTTTCTTGACAAAGAAATAATGTGTCGATGCCAAAATGCTGCTTTAAAATTGCATATCTTTTATCAAAATGGTAATTATCTCGGATTTTGTGCCATACTTGCTCCAATTTTTGTCTTAGCCAAAGTTCTTAGCTTTTGCTTATTGCAGTTTGGACAAAAGCCTGATGTTTCGCTGTGCAATTGCCATTTACTTTGTCAAAAAGCTTATGGCGTTGTGACAAGTAAATAGTTATTGAAATGACACATTATGTTATAATAATAAGTAGAAATTATGATATAATGTTGAAGTTTTTAAAAATAAGAAAAAGTCTGTACCCAACTTTTTTTTGCACTGCTGTTGCATTTTCAATGACATTTTTGAATTGGAGTTTTAGAATTAATTTTTTATTTTTGTTTATATTTGTTCTGTTTTCACAACTATTTTTAAACAGAAAGTTCTAATTGAAAAAATTCCTGATTTTTAGCCTCTGCAACCCCCCTAATGGGAGAAAAAGTGCTACAACAGAGCAGAGAAGCTGAAGTTGCTGTTGCAGATGCTTTAGTAAGCTCCTATTACTTTATATCACATAGTTTGAAGATAACAAATAAAGACATAAATTTATATTTTGTCAGCACTGGTGCAGCATAACTTTGATCTCTTAAAATGTACTTAGTGCTAAAATGACAAAATTTTATGGTTTCTCTTTGCATCCTAAGAACTGTGAAGTATTTACCCTTAAACATTAACAGTTACAAAAAGGAACTTGTGTCACGTAAATCATTATCGTGAAAAGTGTCTATCACAAAGTTCATAGTACCGCCTTTGTCCTTCTGAAAATATGT
This sequence comes from Uloborus plumipes, assembly GCA_038373865.1. Taxonomy (NCBI): domain Eukaryota; kingdom Metazoa; phylum Arthropoda; class Arachnida; order Araneae; family Uloboridae; genus Uloborus; species Uloborus plumipes. The sequence goes on along the minus strand of JAXGGA010010029.1, from coordinate 31,157 downwards.
AGTGTCTTTAAATTTCCTAAAATATTATCATTTGTCCTGAATTTTTTTAAGTTATGGGTTTTGTTGTGTGATCTTGTGGTTACAAATTGTTGTTTTAAAATGTTCAGTTGCTCCAATACTTTATTGTTTGTCATCATATAAAGATATTCAGGACATGCTTTGTCAATTTTCGCAAAACTAAGTAAGAAAAACAAAGGCAATTTTATAAGTAGGATTTTTTTTAGATATGTAGCAACCTTTGTTTTTCAATATGTAAAGTATTTTCTCTCAGAAAGGAATATTCCCCAACTTTTCCTTTCCACAAAGACTTGTGTCCCAATGGGGAAACAAAATTGCAAACTTACTTACCAAAGGGTTGATAATGTATATCTACAAAGAAAAGCTGATAAAATTTTCTAAAGCATTTCCCCCACCAAAAAAAGAAAAAGTCTGTTGGGAATGCAAAGTTATTGTTTTGCTTGAAGTATATAATAGTAAGCTGATAAGCATTTTCCCCTGCATAATATTCACCTGGGTTTCAGTAGGAAATAATTAAAGATTTAATGTGACTTTCATTCATTGCACTTCGAAAATTTGACGACATCATTGTATGTAAAATGGCCTAATGAAGAAAGGTCAAAATGTATGGCGTTAAAAGCACTCTTCAAATTCCATAATTGTTTCCATTATGTCATTTTTTAATATCCTTTGGTCCTTCATTGTATTTTTATCAAACTTTATTGTGATAAATTTTTGGTCTGTTTATAATTATTTTCCTCTCTGCCGATTTTCGTGAACTTCAAATAAGTGTGTTTCCCTAAAATTGACAAGGAAATAGCCTGTTGCTAGCATATCTACCTAAGCATACGCCACAAAAGGAAAATGGTTAATGTATTCATATATTCTCTCCCTAATTTGTTCAAACTGATTATATTATGACAATTTTGATCTTATGAGTAACCTGAAATTTCTCTTATGAAAAAAAAAATGTTGCTTATTGTGAGGTGTTACTAAAATACATTAATGAATTTTTCAGAGAGCACCTACTCGTAGGAGATACAATGCCTTTGATGATCAATCTGATGAAAGCGAGACTTCTAGTGTTTGTTCCGACCGATCATTCAGCTCTTTTGGAAGGAGTGTGGATGTAAGATAGTCGCATATTGTTTTTCAACTAAAAGCATGAAATATTTCTTTTGTAGTTTGGTCATTATGGTATGTTTATCGCTTGTCTATCTTGCACAATTTAGGATATCAATGAAGTGATACACAACTTGCACAGTATTCACTGGTCAGATCGCAAGGAGGGGCTGCAAGCACTGCAGGCGTACTTCCGATCTGGTCGTACCTTGTCCCACATAGAACTGAAGAAAGTTACAGATATATTTACGAAAATATTTATGGACCCTCATACAAAGGTACGTTCTCAAATCATATTCTTTCATTTATTTTATTTCATTTATTTATTTATTTTTTTATTCATGAGTTGTTTGTTTTTTTAATACAGAGAGTGGTAAGTAGCTTGTTATTTTAAGTTTTGCTCTGTTCTTTTTAAAATTCCTTTTGAAAACTAGAGCAGGAAAGATTGAAATCTATCTTGAATTTTAAATTTTAGATAGTCTTTGTTATACATATTTCAAACTCCTGCTCATAAGTTAAGGAACATGGGATTTTGTATAAAGTAAAGTTACTGCAGTAAATCAAAGGTAAAATAAATATAAAGCCTGTTCACCAAAAAAATGTACAGACCAAAAATTAGGTATAGTAACTTTATACATAGTAAAATTAAGGTAACATGCTCTCTGAAGAAATTGTTGAACGCATTTTTCACATAAAAAGAAGTTACAGTATTTAATATGCATATGATTGTTAATAGGATATATGTATACCTACACTCAAAAATTATCATTTGCAATAGGCCACCTGGTGATTAAACAATGCATTTTAGCATCATTTAACCCTAAGAAAAGGATGTTATAAAACTACGAATGTACTTTTATTTTGTTATCAAATAGCAAAAAATATTATAAAAAGACAATAGTATCTTGCTGCTTATTACTCCAGTTTGAAATACAAACATGACATTGCTAAAGAAATGTGTGATTGTATTGAAGTGTATTTTTTAGTTTGATTGTACAGTTAAGTGATGCTAAAATGTCCTTTTTTTCAAATTGAAGTATTGTGTGATTGCACACTTTACTGTATTTATGCAAATCAATTGCAACTTTCAATTTCAATCCAGTATTTCACTTAAAAAATAATCGATTTTTATCGATCTATAATGGATAATTTACATAACAAATGGCAAAGACTGCTGATAATAAGGGTGGTTACATGATTGAGTGCACATACCGACTGCGGTAGAATGACTGCCATGGTCTTTTCGTAAGCCGGCAGTCGGAGTTGGTGTCCAAATTTATTCAAGACCCCAAAACATTACATAAAATAAAAATAGTACAAGACAAATAACGGGGTACAATACAAAAACAGCAAGACTAAGGACTTATAAAAACACAGAGATATGAAAAGATGACAATACGAAACAAGGATAATTATATAAAAAAAAGGCAAATTCACTAAGTGAATGAAAAGGTCTGCGCAAAACATGATTGATTGAATAAAAAGATAAAAATTTTTTTCAGAAAACACCTTTTTTGGCTTTGATATTATCCTTGCTTTGCTATTATATCGGCTTCCATGGTTGCAAGACCTTCCGTCTCAGGAGGATTTCCGTCTTGACGAAATCACACAGACTGAAATCGGGACGAAAAAAAATCGATCTCATTCCTTCAGTTTTTTTTCCAAAGACATGAAAATAAATGAAACATAAATTTGGATTTCTCTAAGACACCCTTAAACTTGTTAATGTTTACAGATTTGGTGTAAAGTTAACATTTGGGTTGTTTTTCACGCCTTCACCCGCCTTTACCCTTCAGTCTCGATTTTTTACACATTTCGAAATCAGATTGCATCCGCTTCAGTAACGGTCTCCCACTTTGGTTTTCTGTGGGATTCTAACACATGAATGTCTCTAATTTTGTGCTTGCTATTATTTTTTACAAATCTTATGTTTCATGTTCCATAACAGAAGACTTGCACGATCGTCATTTTGCCACGCCCCTTCGGGAATTTCTACACAGCTGCATCCGAGTTGAGTTAAGCTGGAGCATAAATATCCCCCCCCCCTGAAAATTTATCACAGATATTTCAGATGGCAATCGAAATTTAGGAATTTAGGCAGCAAAATTATGCATTAGTCGGGAAATGTGAGTTACCAAAACTCATAAATTTTTTTCATCATTTTTGAACCAAAATTTTGGTGATCATAGTTAAATGTCATATTTACGTACATAATATTTAAATCAACCCTTTGCATTCATTTTTTTCTATCATTCTTAATTTTGTGCTTTTTCAATTAAATTTGAACCAATTTCAAGAATCTGATCCCCCCAAAAAATAATTAAATAAAACCCTCACTCTAATATTATCGAAAAACTAATAAATTTTGATTTTGGACCTTTTTTCAATCCCTGAGGATACGTTTCTGAACCTCATTCCTTTCTCTAACCTTACCAGATATATCCTGCAGTCGCTTTTTAAGACATCATTTTCGAAAAAAATTTGGGCGAGTGCTTTCGAATCTCCTCTCTCATAACAGCACTAAAAAGTTTAAAACTA